>WURT03044521.1:1543-14583 GCA_009936505.3 Holothuria glaberrima
AACTAAAGGCAAAGGAAGGCAGGACAAGGGGGATCAAGGCTAAACCTTGGCAACTAAAGGCAAAGGAAGGCAGGACAAGGGGGATCAAAGCTAAACCTTGGCAACTAAAGGCAAAGGAAGGCAGGACAGGGGGGATCAAAGCTAAACCTTGGCAACTAAAGGCAAAGGAAGGCAGGACAGGGGGGATCAAGGCTAAACCTTGGCAACTAAAGGGTACAAATGATACTGGAAGGCATTCAAACAAATAATTTTGGTGTACATAATTTTTCAGGGGTATCAAAGTAAATTAAAGGGGTACAGGTCAGGGCTTTTGGGTCCTTCTGTTTTTTCTATTTTGAGCCATGATGACATCTCCAATTTTCCACTTCTGAAAGACATTCATTGTGCCCTTTAGCATCAGAAATTCATTAGTTTTGCATGGTTTTAAGAATAAATTTTTGAATATTTAGCACCTTTTGTAGATCTACTCAAAGGTAAGCATAGGCCTACTTGTTGCTTTGACTATGCTTTACAGGGCATACTTGTATGGATCCATTTTGAAGCTGTTAAGATTGCAGCTTTAGACAGCTCCATCAGAAAGTGCCAATTGTTGTTATTCATTAGTCATTGTTTACATTTATTGTTTTTCATTAGTCATTGTTGACAACAGTGTGCCAAACTCAGTATCCTTCAAGAAATTTGTAGTTGCCATGAATATAAAATTTTCATGCAATTTAACTCTTCATTATTTAGTTAAGTGTGTAAACTGCTCATTTTATTTACTGCACAACAAACAGTCCATAGTTAATTACTGCATCCTTTGAGATAAGCTGCCCCAATGTAAGCAATGTGATTGTGAATGTTTAAGTGCACAGATATTGAGTAAAGATGGTCATGTTGAATCCAGGCAAATACAAACCTTCTGGGTAAGGCAACCACTTCAGAAGACTGAAAATCTTGCAGGGTATTACTGAGTTTGTTCACAAAATTCATTCTTTTTCACACCTGTTGAGTTCTACTCACATCTTGATGGTAAATGGTTAAACTAAGAGATTCTGCACATCTGACTCACAACTGAAATGGCAATAATAAAACAATTAATGATTAAAATGATTTTTTACAAATTTGTGACCAGACACTTTTAACATTGGTATTAATCATATGCAACCTCTGTCCACGGAAACTGCAATTTCTCACATTCACGGTAACTGTGGGAAGAGGACACATGATGCTAAGAGTATCTATACAGCCTAGTGATACTGTCTGCTATTTGCAGTTGAGGTTGAGGGGCTCTGAGTTAATATCAAAGAGTCGTAATTGGACAATGTTGACAGTTGTATAAACTTCACACTGAACAACCTTTATACACAAAATATTTGCTTTGCCATGTATGCACTCCTGAAATACAGTTCAGCAGTATTCCTCAGTGGAAAGTGAAATGCATACTATACAAGTGTGTTTGTCGTACAAACATGAAATCTATCCAAAGTTTCACAAGGATAGGCAAAGTTAAAGTTACAGTGCTTTAGCTCAAAAGAATAAAACAGCCAAGTGTATGACAGTGTGACAGTATTTTGCATAGTGAAATTGTTTTTTTTTTTTTTTTTTTTTTTTTTCAGTGTAGGATGGGAGATCTATTGTTTAATTACATTTGTCTCTGTTTTGTCTATATTCATGGAATATTACATAACACAGCATGTTACCTGAACATTGCAGACCTACCATGTGTCACCAAGTTTCTTTGAGCCTCAAGAAATTTATTCCAATCTTTTAATCTCACTGAAATTCCTCCAAAAGTTCTCCAGGGTTCGTACTGGGCCTTGAAAACCTCAAAAGTCCTTGAATTTAAATCACTCGTTTTCAAGGCCTTGAAATTGCTTGAATTTTGCTCTTTTGCCTCATAGTCCTTAAAAAGTGCTTGAATTTTACAAAACCATGTCAAATGAATGCCTGAATTTACCAAACACATACACAGACATTTTACCATCAAAAATGGTGGTAAGTTCACCTGAAAACCATCAAAATCCTTTGAAGTTACAATCAAAAATCGATTAGGAATTTAATGAAAATTGGCAGAATTTTGTCAGTATAGGCTCACTTTGCCAGTGCTATAGTGTGTTAGGCTAAGTCACTTGTGTGAAAAGTATTTGCTGGCTTCAGGATCGTAACTAGACAAATGCAACACTTGTTTTCAACATAATTACCCCAGAATAAGATGAATCAGACAGAGGAAGGGCTTTTCCACCTCAAAATATTGTTAAACCCTGAAAAGGGTGACGCTGTCAGCCTTAGGCCAGCTATGCTGATGCCAGCGCCCATACCTTTTCCTTCTCTTAGCCACACTTATCTGTCCACAATTGTTCACAATGCCCCTTCTTCCACATGCTTTCATGGACGTGTTTGAAACTTGGACACAATCTTCCTTGGGTGGTGGGCCATTTGGGGTATACAGGAATTTTTTGTCCAAGGTCCCATGTGGGTCCTATGGCCCATTTTATGAAATTCTGCAAAATACTCCCCCTTCTACACTATCTTGTACAATGTTGATGGTTTGTCATAATGATACTCTATTAGTGGTCCTTTCAGGGTGTTCAGGAATTTGCTGTCCGAGGCCTGAGATGGGCTGTAGAGTCCATTTTGTGAAATATTACAAAATGGTTAATCCCTCCTCCTTTCAATGTTTAACAGAGTTGATGGCCTGGCTAAGTGATGCTTGGTTAGTGGTCTGTTTAAGGTATTCTGGAAGTTTTGGTCCAAGGTCCCATGTGGGCCCTATGGCCCATTTTATGAAAATCTGCAAAATGTGTTTACTCCTGCAGATTCTCTTGTACAGTGTTGAATGGTTTGTCATAACTTGGGTAGTGTTACCTTCACGATGTACAGAAATTTTGGGTCCAAGGTCCAAGATGTGCTTTAGGGTCCATTTTGTGAAATACTGCAAAATGGTTAACCCCTCCTCTAGTTAATGTTAAACAGAGTTGGCAGCCTGTTATTATGATGCATGGTAAGTGGTCTGGGCATAGTTTACTCGAAATTTTGGTCCAAGTTCCCATGTGGGCCTTATGACCCATTTTAGGAAAATCAAATGCTTCTTCAACTATAGATTCTTTTGTACAATGTTGATGGTTTGTCATAATGATACTCTGTTAGTGGTACCTTTAGAGTTTATAGAAATTTTGGCTCCAAGGCACAAGATGAGCAGGTGTGCTGAAGAAGTATTTCATGCTATAAAAAAATTTCAGAATGTTTTAAAAGCGGTTTGATATCCTTGAAAAACCGAAGTTCTATCTTATAAAGTCTTTGCAAAGTGCTTGAATTTTATCTTCAGAAAAGCGTACGAACCCTGGTTCTCACTATTGAATCAAGGTGGAACAGTAAATAAAACATACTGTGTAAAGTGTTTTGGAAATTTGCATCTTAGAGAGTTATTTCCTCCTATCTAGGCAGCCATAATTTGAGAATTTTCTAACAAGAACTTGAGCAACTTGTAGTCGTTTTCCTTGAGTTGCAATATTAAAGAGGATCGTTCCATGTCAATCAAAGGCATGTACACTATTCAACCATGCAGGCTATAGTACAGTAGTGAGTATGTGCTCATGCCAATGCTGTCGCACACTCCCTTATGCGCTTACTCATAAGTATGAATTTATACTGTAAGTCACAGATTTTGAAGGTTAGGTGTTGCTGCAAAAGCAAAATTTGGTAGTCATTCTCATGAAAAAGATGCGATGTACACGCACATCAAGATACATACAGTATTCATACTCATTTTCATGACATTGTGCTCACAGTGCAAGCTTGGTACCAATCCCTCAACATGTGTATAGTGTGTGTTGGTGGTGGTAGTAGTTAAATTTGCTAATGAAATTGTGTCAGTGGAACACATGAAAAACTCACCTATTCCAAATGTTAGGCAAGTAGATAAATATTTACTCTGGGGGAAAGCTTAGGGAAATCTTTTAGAGGAAAAGAGTTTTCTGCCTTCCATTTTGGTCTAGTTTTAGACATTATGCTCAATCTCCACTCTGCATTTCATTCAGTCCAGTCTACATTATATTAATCCTTACATTTGACACATCAGATGCTCTCCCGTGCCTGAGAGACATGTCACTACAGTATGTCTAGTACAGTGCACCATCAGTTGTAATGTGGGTACAGTAGTTGCACTTACTGTACAAATTTCTCATCTCATCCTCCCTCCACTGGAATCAATTGAGTCAGTGTCTGTCTATAAAAGATTATTACCGTTAAAGGTATAGTGTTAGAGCTCTACCAAATTGGTAGTTATTTTATTGACATATAATTTCTTTATGACATATTTGTGCCCAAAGTGATGTGAGTCTGTGAATTTGCATTTTAGCTAATAGACTATTCCTATAAATAGTGATTATTTAGTATGCAGTTGTAGAATAGTAGACTATGTACTCCTAGCATTATTAAATTTATGTAGGTTGCTTTAAATTTTGGCCAGAAAGGGAGGCTGTACTCCAGGGGAGTTTAAGTTTAGTTTTAAGTTGTTCTTCCTTACCTCATATTTACATATGTAATACTCTATTTACATCTGTTGTTTCAGTTGACTGAAATACCTGCAAATGCAGAGAAAAATATGCCCTCCCCCTCCTCTCCCCCCCCCCCAAAAAAAAGTGGCACACTGGCTAATTCTTGAAATTTCAACAAAAACAGGATACACTTGAGCTTTCTCATCTTTTTTCCCAAGCTCCTGTAGTAATTGTTCTGTATATATCAATAAATAGCGGGATAAAGTTCTGTAGGTTACAGGATACACTGTCATCAACAGTTTATGATTTCCTATCCTCGTGTAATAGATCACAATCCCATTATAGTTTCCTAAATGCTAACACATTACAGAGGGCAGAGACATTACAGGTGTTAAAGTTACAGTGACATGCAATGTCAAAGAGCTGTTTTACATATAAAAAAATACATAATGAAATGTCTGTTTGAACAAAGTATTCAATATCTTTTGGCATTCTTTAGTTATGTCATACCACTTTTCAAAGTGTCAGTTTCTGATGTGACCCATTGCCCCTGCCAGACGAATGACTTTTGCTGGAGCTGTGTTAACGTTTCTTTAGCATGCCTTGTATACAGTATAAGTTATTTCTTCACTGGATTATTTGCAATTGATTGATTGATACTGATAATTTTCAAGAAAACAGCTTATTTTTATTAATTTCAAAAAAGAAAAAGTATCTATGAACAATAAGTAATACAGCTGTCCTTGAAATGAACATTAAAAAAAGCAATTGATAACATTAGAGATGTTATTAATCCCTCCTTCCATGTCTCAAATTTGCATATTCAGCTAATGTACATTTATCAGATATGTGTGAATTAGAGAAATATCCCAGAGAAGTTGACTACATATGATGTATTTTGATGGAAATTAAGTCTATTTTGAGGGGTTTGTAATGCATTATCCATCAAATTTCCAACTATGTAATTTCCATAGCTTTTTTCCTAAATCAGCAATTTCAAGGTCAAATTTTCACACACAGCCTGCTTTGCTTTTGACAAAATATTTCAGAAAAATAAGGCTTTTGGTCCTTTCAGAGTTTGTTGCCAAGGGGACTTATAAAACGTAAATGGTCCAATGGCAAGATAGATGGCTGGTAGAATATTACCCTCATTCTTTTATTGGTGGCAAACTGCTTTTCTTTAGTTTAGTTGTATTGAAAAGGAACATAAATATTGCCTCACGGATTCCCAACTAAAGCTGCTGCTATTTTAGGGCAGTACCATTGGTGTAAGTTTTTGTAAGGTTATGCACTTTTTGATCAATACAACTGGCTATGCCACAGCCTAACCACAAATAAACATCTGCTCTCTAATATAGTTACAAAATCACCATCAAAAAGCCTATGCCATTCATAAAAGCTGAACTGATTTTCTCCCAGCAAGGCCTGTTATACTATATCAGACCTCAGGACTTATTAATGAACGTCACTGGCATGCAAACAACTTTACCTCTGTACAGTCTTGACCTATTCAGTATTCCACTACACTGGCATGGTGCATAACCAACTTGACCTCGGGTCATGATTCAGTAACATAATAGATCTGTGGCTTCCTATTTCTGTCCAACTGACAAATGAAAAACTTCCTAAACCTGGAGGCCCTCAACAGGGAAAGCTGTAACTTGTGTCAACAGTTCTTGGCAGTCTTTACTGGAAGTCAACAACTATCAGGGATCCACTCAGATTTAAGAAGTGTGATAGAGTGATTAAATGAAAATGCTGGTTTTGATCAATCACTTCTCTTAAGTTGCTTGATTGAATATTGAAGTAAAACGTTTAATCCATCGTTCAATGTGTACCTGTTGATATAAAACTACCCAACCTGCATAGAGTGGGAAAAGTATTTAAATCTGAATCCTTAACTTTTCATGAGTAGAGGTATAGTATATAAATAAGGGCCTAATTTAGTTTATGTTGGAGAAGGACAAGAGCTTTTACAAGATACTGATGGATGTAGGAACTGACTATCATGCCAACACAACAATTTAACTTAACTGAATTTCACCATTGATTAAATTCAGAGAAAAGTAAATTGCAGTTTAGACCTAACACTGAAGGGATGTTTTTTTTTTTTTTTGTTTTTTGTTTTTTTTTTGTTTTGTTTTTTTTCATGTCATTGATTTATCAAATTTGTATTAAATATTGAGCAGTTTATACTCATTCCTTGTTAATATTTCAAGTGAAAAATTTGGGGCCTAGAATGTACTTTGGATCATGATTGCAGAAACAAAGTAAGCAAAATGGCAGTAACCAGTGATTTAGCTAAGGTTTGCCTCTCTCATTTCAAGGTGTAATGAACTTACAGAGAACAAAGACAGGACAATGTTTTTATGAAAACTAAAATAAACTGAGTAAACATTGTTACTGAAAGAGAAAAGAAAAAATACACTGAAAGAGAAAGAAAAAAATACAAAGATAGCAAAGTATGATACTTTAACTGTAACTATCAGTATCTACAAGGGCTAAAGGTCTTATACAATATTTTATATGTATTGACTGGTACTAGCCAAGACAACAGTTTGAGCAGTGAGCAACCAACTGCAAATTAATCTCTAACATTGCATGTTTTTGTAAAAATTGACATGAAAATAGAAAACATGATGAATGAATAGATCTAGATAACTGATTGTAGTACTACCTACCTAGCAACAGCACAGTGTATCCATTTCACAAATTTTGCACATTGCAGTTATAGATACTGCCACAGCTGTTCCAAGTGGTACGAGGTTTTTTTGACAAAAATGGGGCAGAATGATCCAATAACTTGTACTTCAGACTGTCAATTAAAGAAGGTGAAATAAGTCAAGTAAGTTTGTGGAAGGAACCTTGAGCTGGTGGGAAGGGAATGGGATAATAAAGTGGCATTTTTAGCACTGAGGTTTATCAGTCTGGAGTGTCAGGGTTTGGTCCAATGCTGCTTGGTCACAAAATGGGTTGCTCATCCAAGAACCATCTATTTTTTCCCTGTCTGAAATGACCTATGCTGAAGCGATTTTATGTTTGTATTTAAAGCTCAATCTCAATCCAAACAGTAAAAATTCTCTCTCCTAAGTTACATTCCATCCCCCTTCTCAAATTTAAGCAAAAACACCTGTCTAGTACACTTCCAAGACAGATCCCAGTATAGCCTGCACTGAGTTGTAATACCTCAAGGCCATATTGACACACAACTGTGTGTGAGCTTAATTGGGAACATAACTGACTGTTCAACAGACCTGTCAACCTGTCTGACCCCAAAATAGAGAGATTTTCATTTTTCAAAACCCCAAAACCGGGAGATTCGTGGAAAAATAGGAGGTTGGCAATTTCCGAAAAAAATGATAGACAATTAGTAAAACACGTAGCCAAGTTAACGCATAACCATTTGTATCACAGTGCACGGTGCTCAAGACTGCTCATGTTAGTTATTTCCACGCTGCAGCTATACGTACATGTACAGTATGCACCGTGCATACAACGTGAAATTGTAAACAATATATTTTTGAAACACACTACGTACGTTGGCCCATGTATGGCAGAGGAGTTAAGAAAGTTTGAAGTAATATTAAATAAAGAAAATGATTTTGGCAGTTTATTTTTCTGCCCAATTATGAAAATAGCTGTGTTTGGCTTTTTGAATGAATGTCGCAAATGGGAAATTAAAAACTGGGAGGATAGAGCATAAAACCGGGAGGCTGGGAGATCTGGATAAAAACCAGGAGAGTTGACAGGTCTGGTTCAAGTCACTATTGACCAACTAGAGTGAGATATTGTGTGAAGGAATGCTAATCAAACTGCATTCACCAATTGTATTTAGAACTGTAGGGTTATCCCAATAAATGTTTGGGGATGGCACATCCCCTTTAAATGTTGACTTGGAAGCATTTAGAATCTACATCGCCCCTCTCTCACTCTCTTACCTCCTATTTACACATGTAAATGTCTGAGGTGCAAACCATATTCCTTGCTGGTTATTCCTACATCTTCAGTTTCTTAGCCTTGAGGTCTTAGTTATGTTCTTTCCTTGCTGTAATACTACATTGAGAAAACTAGATCCTGGCTACAAATTTCACTACAGTACAGAATTTCCATCAAATTCCAAGCCTTACTGAGGAGCACCTATGTAAAACTAGGACTAGACTTCACTCAATACCAATGAAGATATGTACATTTTCATTCAATGAAAGCTTGCTGTTTTTAATACTAGGTATCGACCCTTGGACCTGTCACTGGAACAGCTTTGTTTGTGTGTCAGGGAGCAATACCAGCTATTGAATGTTTGACTCTGATTTTATCATCACAGAGTAAGGCAGCATTAGTTATCATGTTTGTGAATTCTTCCATGGCTGCTGTTGTTCTGAGCTGGTTTATATTTATTGCAAGCTTTGCGAAATGGGACAGATAATATCCCAGCAGTGAGTCGTTAGGTGAGGCCCCACATAGTGAGGATGATGACAGTGTTATGGATTGGGAAGTAAGTGAAAAAGTCATAAAAAGAAGGTGGGCCATTTCTTCAAAGGGTAGGAAGCAGATATCATTGCTGTGTTAGAGGCGCTGCATTGTTTACAAGCGAAAAGTCATAGATTGTCACTACTTTGAAATTATTCATTAATAAGGTCAATTTGAAGGTCTTTCATTCAGAAACAGAAACTTGTTGAAGGTGACAGATATTTATGACCTTTGGATAAACAAAGATTTTATCCTGGCAAATATGATGATAGTTAATTTAAAGCAGGGACATGGCATCTCCCAGGTTAGGGGATTATATAACACAGTAGGCTGATTCCATAGAAATTAAAGTAATGGAGAACTCGCACAGGGTACATCGCTACGTGTTTATCCATGAAGCTATGAAAATTATGAGGGCGCTTCCACTGTACGACAAAAAGCTGATTGATTGGCATGTCTCCGAGTGTACATTGTAGAAGATTAGAAGTAATTTCACAACAGGGATACAAAGTCATGGTACCTTAAGTATTTTGTTTTATATTCCTGACTTGAAAACTTTATTCCTCAGTCAATACATGGGGCAAAAGTTATGGTGAGAAGTGTGTATTATGCACTGCCGCTTCGCTGCCATACAGAGAGCCAAATCAATGACTTCAGTCCAGATTGTTAGATGTCATTTTCCCTATGGCCTACTGTATGTACGACAGTTTCATTCAGCACCCATACAGGCCTACAGTGTATAGGGGACAGGAGGAATACTCACTAAGAGCTCAAGGAGTTGTTTATTTTTAGGGTGAATTATGAGATGTGGTGTAAAAATGAGTTGTAGTACAATATTGACAGTATGTTGCCCATTGATGGACATACAACTCATTCTTTGTCTGTACAAGGTAGTATTGGTCTAATGAGTTGTTTTAGATGTGAGAATCAGCCAGTGTTCATCAAATTTGCTCTATATCAATGTCAGAAAATTCAGGTAAAATACTGATACTAGGCTAGCCAACTGATGTTTTAAGGCTTGGTAGGCTTACTTCATGCAAAAATGTAACGCATTTTTCCCTGCCAATTGGATTTAGCCAATATTAAGAATTGAAATAGCAGGTATTGGTTAAGTCAGTGATTGGTTACATTAGTTCAGTACCAACTGCATGTCTTCTTCCTTTTGAACTGCAAAAATATTCATCCTTTTACCAAAATTTTTGCAAAAGTTCAGTGACCCCTCAGTGGAACATTTCATCCTTTTATCAAAATTATTGCAAAACTTCAGTGACCTCTTAATGGAACATTTCATCCTTTTACCGAAATTATTGCAAAACTTCAATGACCCCTCAATGGAACATTTCATCCTTTTACCAAAATTATTGCAAAACTTCAATGACCCCTCAGTGGAACATTTCATCCTTTTACCAAAATTATTGCAAAACTTCAATGACCCCTCAATGGAACATTTCATCCTTTTACCAAAAATTATTGCAAAACTTCGATGACCCCTCAGTGGAACATTTCATCCTTTTACCAAAATTATTGCAAAATTTCAATGACCCCTTAATGGAACATTTCATCCTTTTACCAAAATTATTGCAAAACTTCAATGACCCCTCAGTGGAACATTTCATCCTTTTGCCAAAATTATTGCAAAATTTCAATGACCCCTTAATGGAACATTTCATCCTTTTACCGAAATTATTGCAAAACTTCAATGACCCCTCAATGGAACATTAATTCGTCCTTTTACCAAAATTATTGCAAAACTTCAATGACCCCTCAGTGGAACATTTCATCCTTTTACCAAAATTAGTGCAAAATTTCAATGACCCCTCAATGGAACATTTCATCTTTTTACCAAAATTATTGCAAAACTTCAATGACCCCTCAATGGAATATTTCATATTTGAGTATATTCTACCCCATCAAAGATTTTACCTTATGCCAGGTAGTGAATGTACTGACCATGCACCAGTCAGTGACTGCATGTCTTTACTAAGTGGTGTATTTTAGACTTGCTGCAGAATCCTCTGGAGTAAATATCATATGCTGATTGTCCTTACTCCCTTATAGCTAGTTTTAAAATAGTGCCTAATGAAAATGATGAAGGAATTAAACTGCCCAAAAATTTGAAGGAGTTCTCAATAAAAATTTTGATAAGAATATATAGAAAATGTGCTCTTAAAGAAAGAGGGAAAGAGACATTTCCCCCCCCCCCATTTTCACTCCCACTCTTTACAAAATTTTGATTGTGAAGGGTGAAAGTGGAGTTGATGGCAGATCTCATGAGTACAAGCTGATTGAAAACATGCCAACGTAATTTTGTTTCACTTTATTTGTGGTGATTATAAAGACATTACATGGAGAAAAGCCATAGTCTTAGGAAAGAAAGGAAATTTTTATTTAGTTGTAAATGTTTCTTACATTTAACTTCATTAGGTTGTAATTGCTTCCTCTTGAAGAGCGGGACCAACCACACCATATTTTCACAAAGACAAATTAACATTCAGCAGTGTGGATAGATTCTTTTGCTACTGTCAGTATGATCTCATTAAATGAACATGAGAAACAGATAAATGCCAAAAGCTGGCCTAATTTGCAGATTTAGGTTTGTCACAAAAAATACAATGTCAGTCATGTAGTATTATGATGTCATGGAGTTTGATGTCTTTTATTCAGCCATGCCTTTGTAGTTTGAAAAGTATAGTATCTATTATATCAATCATCTTTCATTGAAATACTGTAGCCTTTTTTACTTCACAAGGAAAGTACACAACACTGAAGCCAATTCCTTTATGAGGAAAATTTTTAGAAGCAAAGTTTTTCACCAAATTTAATACAACCTGTCTCAGTATTAAAATCCAGTCGTGTGACTCATACTGTACTTGATGCACAACAGTGTTATGAGTGCTATTTCTTCCATCTCACTGTTTTACTGTACATTCCACCACTGAGGATTCATTTGAACTGTTGCGTACAAATTTTAAACATCTTGAGTTTTTGGACTGACACCTGCTGAGATTTACCCTCAATTATGTCTCCCTCAACATGGATGTAGCTGCCCACTAACAAACCAAAGGAATTTTGAGGAATGCCTCCTTCATTTAATTTACATTATGATCATCTGGAGTACATGTTTACTTTTTACTTTTACTGCAGGTGTGGTATTTGTTTAGTCTGACTGCTATTGATAACATGTACAGTGTGTAGAATCTTTAGAAAGTGAAAAAATCACACTCATTGTCAAAGCTATTTTTGAGGTGATATGGTATACCACTGCCATCTCTAACATAATTGAAGTTTGTCAACATCACATCGCATGATGAATAGTACTGCCATCTTATATATATATATATATATATATATATATATGTAAGGTCGATCACTGCATAGCACTCGTGAAATGTGTAGATCAATAAAAGTAATGAAAAAGTGCTTAATATTCAGAAGAAAAATCCGCAACGGGTAACGACCCGAAACGTTGCGGATTTTTCAATCATTATACATTTATACCTATACACATTATACATTTATACCTAGACACAAGAAGCATAACTTGCGACAGTCCAGCCCTTCACGGTACACTGCCTATGAAAACCAAAGTGCACAAGCTCTGAAGAGCGTGCTCTGCATAAAGCAACAGTATTACGTCTCAGCGAAAATGCCAAGACTATATAAAAAAATACTCTATACTCTCTCTACATATATATATATATATATATACCTTTATATATACCTATATATTTTCCAGCTTCACAGTTTTTCACTATATATATACTCTCCACTATGCTCTATATGTATATATGTATATATACACCACTTGTGTGGTCTTGGCATTTTGGTGCCCTTGGTATTCATAGGCAGTGTACCGTGAAGGGCTAGAGTGTCGCAAGAAGTTATGCTTGTGTCCACCTTGCCATTCATATATATGTATATATATATATATATATATATATATATAGATTGGGATTTAGGCGAGATATGGTATTAAAAAACGCGACTGTTGGGAGAATTCGACCTTAAGGCGAAAAATCGTTTTGCCTTAACGTTTTACACACTGTTTTATATGGGAATGCGTAACTGTATACGCAAGTCCGATTTACCATGTAA
>WURT03044543.1:0-14581 GCA_009936505.3 Holothuria glaberrima
AAAAAACAAGATTTGAAAGACTTCAATCCGTTCCCAAGTTTTTCATTTATCGCAAAAAACTTTGAAATTTCCCCTACGTATCTGACGAACATAGCAGCAAGTAAGTCAGATGTAAAACAAATTTCAAATGAAGAGCACAGTACATGTATTGTATCATATGCAGGGCTGTCAACTTTTAGTGACTGGTGAGCGTGAGATTCTCTGGAGACTACTGACGCGGAGCGCGACCATCAGTTCGCGTGGAGTGTCCCACCAGGGGGACTTTTTGCCCAAAATAAACCAAGATTGCAGGAAATGGCGTTTCATGTGCCTCATTACTGCATGCCCAGAATTGCCGGTTTTAGATGTTTTATGTTCCTGGAAATTTTTTAGGAGACATTTTGTTCACATTATAAATAGGCCTACGAAAAATTGGAAATTCTGAGGCCCACCAGCAGACGGGGACAGATGGGGGCATGTATTGCTGACAGCCTGATGATGGCAAGATTAATTATACTGTATATACTACTACACTACTGTCAGCCAGGCGCAGTTGTATGGACATTGGGGGGGGTGGGGTATATGTTGCCATTCACCCTGGTGAAACCTGATAAAGAGAGGCCTGTGTCCAGGAATTCTAATATGAAGAGAATCGGTACAGCAAATATGGGTACCGAGGAAGACTATGTTTGTAGCTCGTGATGCCACCAGATGATGGCAGTTTTCGGGAACCACAGGGGATGATATCTCAACCCCTACACGGACAGCTTCAAGAAATCGGACCTACACGTGAACGTGAGCGTGAACTGCACGAAAAGTTCCACTTCCTCAATAGCAAATCCCTCCCCTCTTGCGATACAGAGACGTGGAATTTGTGGAGAGTCTCACAAGTGAATGAACAAGACTATGGTCATGATGGTGCCTTCTTCAGCTCGCAAGCGTAGATGAAGAGTTGAGTGCTTTTCGGACGATGAGGTAAAGATGCTGCCATGGGCTACCATTAGGCCCTGGAGTGATTAAGCATAAGAATACACCTAGTTTGTGATAGAAAAGTTCACTGGTACTTTTGTGCTTATAATGCTCATATGTGATACAACGCAGGTCGTGAGGATTACGCGCGAAGCGCACCGAAATTTGGGGATAATACTTCATTGCTCAAAGAAAAAACCTGCATACAGGCTCAGCCAGGGGTGGTGCTTGCATGGATTTGCCGACATGTGGGTCAACCGCCCTGACCGGGAGCCATCTACTCTAAGCCCCGACAGATGCAATGGGTTGGCTAACACGAAATAATTAGGCGTGCGAAGCGCGCCAAAATTTGGGTTCATATTGGAAAAATTTTTTGTTTTCATTAAGAAAAGGTGGAAAAGCGTGGATTTTTATTGAAAAACCTGCCCTACTTAAGAGCACAGCAAGAATTTTGTTGGGCGACTGCATGGTCATGATTGTG
This sequence comes from Holothuria glaberrima, assembly GCA_009936505.3. Classification (NCBI taxonomy): domain Eukaryota; kingdom Metazoa; phylum Echinodermata; class Holothuroidea; order Aspidochirotida; family Holothuriidae; genus Holothuria; species Holothuria glaberrima. The sequence goes on from WURT03044543.1 coordinate 1,430, forward strand.
AATTACATTCTTTATCTTACTTCCAAAGATAGGAAAAATAGGACAGGACTTCCCAACGATGCATTTTCATGTTTCTCTAGAATCAGGCCTACAGGGAGCAACAATATTTGTGGAAATGTTAAATAAATCCAATATGTGTGAAACGGTGGGCTTTACTGCTAAGCAGGACTGAAGGGGAAAGCGAGCACAGGGCATAAAATGTTTTTTGAAGTGATAGAAAGAATTGTTACAGACCTTACTGGCTTCGGGCCTGATAAAGAGCCATGTGGAATATTTCCTGAGCATACCTATGTCTTCACCACTGCTAGTCTAGGTAGTGTTATAGCTGGCGTTTTACCGACACCCGATACATCGTTTGCATTATGAGCAGTGTTGTAACGAATCATGATGAGTCACTAATTTTCAAAAGGAAAATAAATGACTCCAGCAATTGTATCATAATTTCCTCATAGAAATCATACAGTGACTCGAGTCAATGAGTCAATCAGTTACATTGAATGTAGTAAATGACTCAACTTCGCTGCAAAATTGAGTGACTCGTTACAACTCTGGTTATGAGTACAATTTTTTTACACGACATTGCGACATTGCATGAGAATCTGATGCTTCATCGTGAGAGCATGAGATAGCGCCGAAATGTGTGACTCTCACGCCTAATGCGTGAGTTGACAGCCCTGCCATATTTCAGATATTGTCTATTGCAGCATGTGGTGTGTGTGTGTGTGTCTTTCATGTGCATGTGCAGTAATTCAGTACATGCAGGTACAGTATGCACCAACGTCGATGTGTCTGAAGTAACAAATTTCTGAAGCGTACTGCCCCCCTCAGAATCATGGCCCAAAACATTAACCTAAAATTATGTAAACCATTAATACTCTAGCAGTGTCAACTTGGAATCGGCAGTAAATTATGTGCTCAAAATTGTGACAAATCCCAAACATAAAGAGTCACATACTGTAAGTACAGAGGATGATTGCACAGATCAGCTCCAACTTTCTTCCCTCAGTGGTACTGTAGACAGTATGTCTCAATTGAGCAAACTGATTGTCCAAATTCAAGCATCCAAAATACCCAAACTGGTCAAGAATATCCAAATCATGTCAGTGATATGTGCAACACGCCCACAAATTAGAATCTGAAATATTTTCGCAAGTTTCAGCTTAAGTATTTTTCTCTGCGGGGCAATTTTCTACAGAAAGGCTTATAACGTTTCTCATTGACTAACGTGTTTTACATCGAGCCTAACCTACAGCATGTGTATCTGTGCACAAGTTAATGCAAGCTCCGAGAGCTGGATGCCATTAAAATCTTTCAATAATTATTGTTGCAAAGTGGCTATAAATGTTGTATTTGTTCTCTAAGATTGTGCTATGCATGAAAATTGTTATTCATGGATAGGATGACATCATTGTTTGCCTAAATTTCTTACTTTGTTTTAACAGTTTTTGGTTATATATTTGCCGCATATAACACTGTCGGTACAAGAAAGTGGAAAAATATGACTTCCCCCACAACAAATACTTGGGAAAATCTGAAGGCATGTTAAATGTACTCAGTGATGAATGGACATTAAAGGGGTTATTAATGATAGTCAGTGACAAGTCAAAGGTCATCTAGGAGTCACTTGGGATCTTTTCCTGAAGTAAAAAGTACTCTTTGTTCCAATCAGTGCAAGCTGAAGGTGTTACATAGTGATGTACCTGTACCTTTGGTAGTAATTTGCATCACTGAGGGTGATCAGAATGTTTTGGTCATGTAGAGGTCATTTTGGTACAATATTACTGTTTATACCAGTATTTATACAGAGCATATCTTCTGTTTTCTAACTCACAGGACTCATTCATGTTGAAGGTCTGTTTTTGGGGGCAAAAAAGTGAAGCCCTTTGAATTTTCTTGGGTCTTTTCACAAAGAAGAGGGTCCTTGGCCTTTTGGATTTTAAATTCTTATGAAACATTAATTGATATAATACTAATAATTGTCCAGGCTTTCACCCTTGAATGCAAAGCAATGGTGATCATGATGCAGGGAATGCCTGTGGCAGTAAAAAAAGTTAACAAATGGCATGAAAAGGTGAATGGGGACCCTCAGGCAATTCTGAAAATGCATAGGAGTATTGCTATGCAAGATGAAATTCTTATTTCCATCCCTGCATGGGGTGAAAATGGCATCAGTTGTGAAGGCTACATGTCCTTAACATCGGAGTATTTCCCGACACTTCCTTTTACTCAAAAGTTTGAACTTCAGGTGTACTATAAACAGGCAAACAGGAAGTACGGAGGCACTAAATGGACTCATTTGTAGGTCTACAGTACATTCCATGTAAGATCACATCCAATGCCAACTAACCAACAAGAAAATTCACGTTCATAGTGTGCACACTGCCTTTACAAATGATGCAGCAACCTCCACTTCCTTTTTTTAAAATTAGCACTATACACAGGTTATTTACAGATTTATCATCTACAACACTGGCAGCTTCTACTGTATACCACTTGAGTGCAAGCCCACAAGAGGTGACATGATCACAGTTCAGTCAAGCTGAAGTAGCTGTGACAGACCCTGCAATGGTAGTCACATGTAAATGGCAATTTAGTGAAAGCTATGCACATAATTGAAATATGACCTTTGCATACAATAGAAAAAACTGTACATAGATAATGAACATTTGGCCATACAACTCATGCATGAAAGAAATGGTTTAAAGACACTCTAATCTCACCCCAGACAGTAAAAATTCTCCCAACAAAGTTAACCTCAGGCTCCTCCTCCAGTTCAAACAGAAATTCCTTTCTTTGGGCTGTACACCTCCTAGACAGCCACAATAGCCTGACAGAGTTTTAATTAATTGTCCGAGGCAACATTACTCCCTGGTCAAACCGTACAGTGTGTGGGAAAGAGATAAATTGACTGTGCCATTCATTGTTGACCAACCAGAGTAAAACTGTATTGTTTGAATGAAATGTCAAAGTACACTTATCAACTGTATTTGGACCTATGGAGATTTTCCTAAATGTGTTTGGTCAGTTAGTTGCAAGCAACTTTCTGTTTGGGGGGATTCTATATCTCCTTTAAGTAATAACATGAATTGAAGACATTCCTTTTCTCCCATCGCCCATATGCAATTCCTCGCTGTTGTATGCTGCACTGTGATAAGGACAATTTACACACTATGCAATACTGATACTAACCTCCCACTCGCCCTGAAGTTACTGCAATATACTTTATGCAGATGATGTCACAGAGCAGAAAGTGCTTCCTAGTTTGGAGGAAAAGTGCAAGTTATTGCTAGTTACACTTTGCAAGTTACACCAACAAATACAGACAGCTGATTTGTCAACCAATTGTATACAGAGGTTAGTCAACTACACATGCGGGCAAAATCTATGCCCCTCGTGCACATGTGCTTCATTGTTTTCCTCCAAACTGACATGGCATGATGTCAATACATAAGGTCTATTCTCATTACTAAATACATGAAGTCCTTGTGACACTACAAAAATTGAACTGCTTCTGGCAGTTAGTTACTAGTGATGTACCCTAAACTAAACTTCTAACCACTTACAGTTATACAATGTAGAAATATTGACCAACTAGAGTCCAACAAAAAATTTCATGAAAAGAGCTGATACTCTTGATGTAACAAAGCCGATATTGTTCTAAATCATTCTTTAAGAAGGTACTCCTACTGGGCAAATTTCCTCTGTTCAAAAGAGCTAGACAAATATGAAAGTACAGTTTGCAAGTCCAGGGCCAGTTAAAACCACACTTGGGGAACTGTTGGATTATAAATTATAATGAAAAGTGTGCTGAACCAACTGCTACACTGTTAAACAGACTGTTATTTCCAATCCTACTTTGTATATAAAGTTACTACTACACAGACAACCCTCAATTCCTATACTTACCCCAATTAATATACTTGCCCTCTACACAGACAGTATCCCCACCCCCAACCCCCCTCCCAAACCTTCCTAGTTGAGGAATCTGTGAGTAATGACATCTACATCCTATTCTTTCCACTGTAGGAAGAGCTACAGTATTCTGGCCAGGTGATAGCCACATACAAAGAAGGGCAATCCTGAAATACCACTTAAAATAGATCTCCGTCAGATTTAAACTTTTATTTTGTTTGCACTTCAGTTTCTTGTTTGACATTTAAAACTGTTTGTATTACAGGGCAAAAGATGACACCTTCTCACCCATCAATTTAAGATATTAGACAATAGTCACTAGTTTTAACTGTATACTGTACGTCAAAGCACAAGTATAACTTGCAATACAGTTAGTTAAAAAAATGTCCATCTCTATAGCCAAACTATCAACACAAACACTGCAACACTACCTCCTCTTGGTGTTATAATGAACAATACAGTAGCTACATGCAAGCTGAGGGGGTAGAGGTACTGTAAATAAAAGATAGTCACTTGCCCAAAACTTTTGTGGAAAATGCAGAAATCCTTTTAATTTTTGGCATGGATGATATCATCATCCCATTTTTCATGTACAGTAAGGTTGTTGGTTAATTTAGGAGTCAGGACAATGTTCTACCAACAAATAATACCAATGTAATTTAACCTTTTTATGTCATAAGTCATATCCTTTATTGGAAATAACAATTGCTTTAAAACTTCTTTGTGTAATCTGAGATGTGAGAGCAATTCACCCATCGCTTGATGTTAAAAAGGCTACCATATTTTGACATAGTAACCTGTAAATGTACTGTTAAGACACATTCTCGTGAAATGTGCATAAAAACATAAGGATCTGTAATCAGTTGACAAAAATTAAGTACAAGTTAAAATCCCTTCTTTACAATGCATTGTACTGTTGTACACCAAAAGAATGAAAATATGTACTTTTTTGGGAACCAAAAATCCTAGGCTTTACTGTATTTTGTTCTTGCTTTGATCTGAATTCAATACAATACTGCTCACAACAGGAACTGCTATTACAGGAACTGATCTAAGATGAAAATGAAACAAGCAGATGCTATATATGGAAAAGTGTTGAAATATGAAACATGGAAATATGAATAGTGAAGCGACTTAACTCAAAGTCAAATATTACAAAAGTTAGCACAACAGGAAACCTCAAAACCCCAAACAGTAAAATACTGAAATGCAATAACGAAACAACAAAGTAAAACGATTCATTAATGAGAATCTAAAACTTGAAAAGTATTAAAATTGTGGAGAAGTGAAGTTATGGCAAATACACCAAAGTTCTTCATTTGAAATCTCACAAGAGTTCACTCTAAGAATAAGATGGTGTATCTCCTCATAGGGTTCAAATAGAACTTTAATATCTTTCTTGTCTAATTTCTCAGAATTCTCTGGGAGCTAGCATTTACATCAATATAGCACTATCCCTTAATGCGACAGATCATAGGAGTACAATTGTGGCACAGTATGACCTACAATCAACAGTCTAGTCCTGGTATTAACATGGATTCAACAGGAGATACTTTTCCTTCTTAAAAACTTAAAATACACTGAAAAGGGTCTATTACAGGAAGGGGAAATGACCCTGTACAGGTTAAGGCAATCACAGTTGACTTTATAGGAATATTAGCTAAAAAGTTTGACACTGTGACCTAAAACTTGACAGATGTAAAAACTTACAGGAGCATGGTGGGCATATATTGTATTATTAACATATTACTGTACATGGTGCAGACAGAAAACATTTCTCACCAGGGTTTGCGTTTCTCTGAAAAAGTCGTCGTAATTTTTCATGAGAGTATTTTCTTTTTTACGACCATACAAAATTTTGCATCGTAACTTTTGAAATTTCTGGCGTAAATGATTGAATATACAGAGCCTACCACGATAAGCCGTAAACGGCAATGTTAGCGTAGGCCTAGCCTATGTGCCTATAGCCCACAACGACATTAGCGCTTGCAACTTATCGATAAATTCGACCGTGAATGAAATAATTTAATATCAACCTGTTTTTATGATGAGAAATGATCCTTGAATAATAAAAAAGATATTCACTTCCCTCAAAGCTAAATTTAGCCGAAAATATCCAATTTATTCCGTGTATGATCCAGCAACAGGTGTAGCTTCACCTAACGTTAGCAATATTATGTAAAACACAATGACAAATGTATTCCCATACAGTGTACATACAGTATGTATGGCAGTGCCGCGATCCGGAGCGTTCGTTGTCACTTGTCAAAAGTTGCAAGACATTGGGATAGACCATTATTTTGGAGGTGTTCTTTTTTATAGTTACGGTAAACTAGTGGAATGCGTAGTGTGGACAATATCATAATTCAGCAGGTGAGTGTTATTGAGTTGAATTTTCTGGCGTCAAGATGGGCAAGTCGAAATTTATATTTACGACTGAAATGTATTTTTGGTCGTAAGAAAAATTTCCGTCGGCGTAGAAAACGCCCGTTTCGGCATAAAACGCAAACCCTGTTTCTCACCATTATTAAACCACTCAATAGGCTCACCAACAAAGAGGAGGTAGCAAAAACAGTTTTACTTCCCCACACATATTCTTAGTTACAAGAGGAAAGAATGTTTTATCATTTGAAGAAATGCAAGTTTGAGTCAACACACATGATTCCTGGGCTACAATTGAATTTCAACTCTGTTAAATCTTATTTCTTGAAAATAAAGTTGCCTGCACCTAACTTTAAATTGTTTATCATTGTAAATCCTGATTTTTATTGGTATTATAAGTTTTTATGTTTACCACAAATGTAATAACTTCCTATAATCAACATTTTTGGGCATCTATTTTATTTAAATGGGGGGAGTAATAAACAGTACTTTAAATCTTTTTATCTAGCTTGTTGGATATAAATGTTCAGGGACTAATGACAATTAAAAGAAGCAATGACTAAATAAATTACTGTGTGAAAAATCAAAGTCAAAGGGCGATTTCTCAAATATTGGGAGGGGCATGTCCCCCTGTTCCTTGATAGCCACCCATGGGCTTGGTGCACGACTCCAATAGTTTTGGAGCCAGGTACCTGTTGTCCTATTAGTCCCAACTCTAAACAAAGTCATGACTCCTAAGATGACACCATACCTGACGTAGGAATATGTATGTATGCGGCTCAAAATTGTCCATTACTAGCCTACCAATGAGTATTAATACAGAGCTTGGCCTACAGTATAGGCTTCTCAAAGGATGAGGTCCCACTACCCGATTGCCAATGTCTGAGATCTAGTCGAAGTGGTCAACTGAAGAAGAATCTCCCAATTTACATTAAAAAAAAATGTCCATCAAAACAGTCAGACTTTGTGCAATGCCTATGTAAACCTGCAAAGTAATACACAAACAAACTCAAAGCTATGAAATTTGTTCACACTTTTAGCAAAATTTAAAATTTCCAAGGAGTTGTGGAAAAGTGGAGTCATTTTTTGACTCCCTGGCAGGAGTCATGAATCTGAAGTACAGCCCAGTAACCCACCCAAGCCTGCTGTACATTTTACTGCAGAAGTATCCTGTAACAGTTTAGACATGCATTTGCATTGTTACCAAATTTTTAGCGCATACCATGAAGCTGTATTAACAAAGTACAGTAGGCATGCATTCTACCTGTACAACTTTCAAAAATTACTGTACCGATTTTAAACAACATTATTTATGTACAGTGAATTAGAAGCACAGTAGTAAACTTACTTTAGAATCCTGTGTATACCGTTTTATCACTGTGTGACCTGCACCAGTTTCCTTTTCACCAATTTGCATGTAAACTTTCCCATTTTAGTTTCCATTTAAATTTAGTAACAGCTGTTAAGAAATGTGCCATACACAATTTAACATGCTGACTACAATTATTTTCTTTTGTTTCAAACCAAAAAAGAACTATATAATAAACCCAAAAGCATTACATAACATGCTTAAAAAGCATTTAAGTAGTAAACTTACTTTGGCATCCTGTGTATATCATTTTACCCCTAGATGATCTGCACCAGTTTCCTTTTTATCAATTTGCATATAAACTTTCCCATTATACTTTCCATTTTAATCTAATAACAGCTATCAGGAAATGTGTCATACACAATTCAACATGCTGACTAAAATTATTTTCTTTTGTTTCAAACCAAAAAAGAACTAACATAACATTCAAGTGCATTATACAGTATGTGAACAATTTTGATGAAACAATACAATATTACCTCTACACTGAAAATCAATGTCTTTTGCTGTTGCCATGTCTGCTATTACTTGCATGTAATTCACAGCTTTTTTTACTGCTGCTTCTCCTTGATCTGTGTTATGATCAATAATTCCCTTACATAGCACAGCAGCTATCAGACACATCCACTATAGATGAATCACTGTACAAATAATGACAGTAATGGGTGGACATGTATTTATTCTGTGTAGCTACACTAATAACTCCAATGATAATAAATAGCAAGTATGCATCATGCACAAAGAATCTCAGCTTCAAACTTAGCTTGGTCATAAATACATCTTAATATGTTTGTCTTTCAGGCAGATGTGATGTAAATTACATCGATATGATAAAACTGCTGGATAGGTGATGTTATCTTGTCAATCAATAAAATATAGTACACCAATCTGACTGTTTCCTTTTATGGATATTCAAAATAGAGATACTGGTTTCTGTGATTTGGCATAGGTTATACATTCAGTTGATAATGAAAGCTGCATTTATGTGTGTGCACTGATCAGACCATAGGGTCATTGTAGCTTTATGTTTAGACTTGCATTTTTGAACATACAACAGCAAATATGTATCTATTAATGTCAGTAGCACTAACATAAGGGTATTGTCTCATCAATATACATTGCACCCCTGCAACACTAATGACAACTTTTGGTGTCATATTTTGTATACATGCTGAGAATCTCAAGGATCAACCAACAAGGCTAATCGTTTTAAGTTTGGGTACTTACATTACATTCCTCTCCAAACCTTTCATGACTTACCCTTGTCAAACTCATATGTATGCGAAATCTGCACCTTACAGGTGAGTGTACTGTACCATATTTATGTACAGTATACTGCACATTGCACAATATATTGTACAAAGAATTCCTGTTTTCGTAATAATTCTTCCCTCAATGCCCACACAAAGTAAGATTCTGAAAGGACTGAATATTTTTAACCTACTGTATAAAATTATTTGAAAAAAGTTTGTAAACACTGGAATTAATCATCATTCACATCACACCACAACATTAAACAGATATTGTTGTACAGAACAATCAATCATAGCATTCTTGCATATTGCAAACCATACTGCACTTTGTACTGTTGATGTATAGCAATAATGGACCAAGTCATTGGAAATACCGACCAGAAGTGTAATGCCACATGCACCTACAAACTTCTCAGCAATTTTGCCTTCTTAGCCCGTTCGCAGCCAGCCTCAATTTTCCTATTGTGCCCTTTTCAGCCAGCCAGCTGAATGCTGTTCTTGACAATATTTGCAATGTAACGTAACTTTTTACCCTAACTTAATTCGAAGTTAGTTTGAACATGAAAATTGTAGAATGTACATTCCTCTACCAGTTACCGTTGTTTAAAATGCAATTTGGTCAAACAAATTCAAAATGGCCACCGATTGTCTAAATTCGTGGAATTGGTCCCTGTACTGAAGTATGATCTTCATCTACCCCGATATCACAAATTTTGCATTGGAAAAGTATCCAGACAATTGACAGAGCCCCAATTACGATCCAGAATGTTCAAGGACATACCATACGAATCAATTTCACCGTTTCTTTTTTCTTTGGGGCCACCTTCAGAAATTCTCATGCTGTTTAAACTATAGGCACTGCTTATTCTGACTAATTCAAGGAGGCAGCTATTTTGTTTGCTCTGTACATCGTTACTAGTTAAAGTAACAAAAAAATTTCCAATAGCGCTGCCCACACAAATTATGCGTAGAAGCTATTCAGAAGGTCACACCGACTTCTGGGGGTATTTCTATAGCTTATAAAAAGCGTGATAGGTTGGATATGTAATAGTATGTAATAGTACGTAAGTGGCTGTGAACAGTACTTTACCTTGATACGTACTATTACGTATCTGGCTGCGAAAGGGTTAAAGAGACTAACAGTTCAATTGGTTTAATGGAGTTTGACGACAGATTTAATTTCTTCTTGTGAAGTTGAATATGAAGCTCTTTGAGAAGTGTAATATTACAGTGTTATCATTTGCTATCCAGATTTTCATAATTACAAATAAATGAAAAGTCGGTATAATTTCAATACTTGTACAGTTAGAAGGACATGAAATCACTTACCACTTATATAAGCAATCCTGCTCTGAAGTGATTTGACCACCTCTGTGATGGGAAACTCCATCACGGTAAACGAGTCATCTACATGGGAAAGACAAAAGACTATGGTGGTAAACACAATGTAAATTTTTCTACAACAAACTTTATTTCCCATTCAGAATGCATTTCTGTCAGTTTTGATTTTGATTGATATTTTACATTATAATTTTATTGCTCTAAGCATTCATTTATCGTTGAACTTATCATGCTGATTCAACTACTATTAAATTGTGTATATGTCAGGTAAGAGAGGAGCATTTAGATTGCATTCTTGAACCAGGTAGTTCACCATTAATCACAAACTTCATCCTTTTTGAAGATAACCTTGGACATGAGGTGAGAATTTCAATTACTGTAAAGAAACCCAGACTTAGTACAGTAATGCAATATAAACAAAAAATAATATACCTGGGGTACAATATTAGCTCTTCAGAAGCCAGACAGTCATTTTGTATCCTTAACTGAAGAGGCCTTATCAATTTGTCCATCATATTTGACTTTAAAGGAAATATTGTGTTTAAAATGCCCATCATGGTATTATTATGCATGACAAGAGTAATGGATGCTGCATCATTTGAATTTTCGAAAGTGTGGGTGAACAAATAACATTTATGTAACAACTAACTGAATTTCTTCCTGTGAAAATCTTATTTCTTGAAAAGAAAGATATTGTACCGCCTTATTTTGATTTTTCTATCATTCTGTACATATCTATAAATATTGGTTTAAAAATATGAAAACTTTCTGGAAAACAAAGAGCAACGTTTCCCTTTAATTAACCAGGTCATTACAGAATGCAGAAGCTTCACAGAAAGGAAACTCATTTCATTCACCAGATCCTCTCATCCAGAAATATTTTCTGAGACCATGTCAATAAACCAATCAACTACTGAAACACTAGATGCAAGTTAATTATCAGCTTCAAACATAATCAACATTACCTTTATGAATTTTTCCTACATTAAAGCACTGTATTGCATAAACTTTATACTAGGACAGACCACAACAGTCAGATTGATAGTAGATCGGAGGAAATAGTAATGGAGGAAGACTGAAGGACTTGACATGAACAAGATGAGGGGAGATGGGATGGGGCCTGAAGCAACAGATGTACAGTATCCACACACACAGTATAATTTATAACAAAGATAGGTTCACAGGTATGGTATGAATGTTATAAACTGTACAATAGGGATATAGGCTACTCCTTAGTCAGGTTCACTTCAAATGGGTAGTACAAATAAATTACGCAGTACATCACTGCTTATAGTTACAGAAACCCTTTCGAAATTAGGTGACCACACTTCCCAGATTTTGGAAACAGGAAGCAGCTCAAGTCCTATGTTTTGAGTATGGTTATAACCAGAGTTCACCAAAATGTCCTGGAATTTACAAGAAATTCACCAAATTTTGAAATGTGATATTTTCCCCTGCATTTGCTGCAATCAAATTGTAAGTACAGTAGATGAGTCACAGATGTACACAAGTACAGTACTGTAGGTTTACTGAAAAATATTTCATACTGTACTGTAGGCAAATGTTACAGTATACAGTATGTCATATATACTGAACACTTGAAAAGCGTTCATACAAAGCTGTTGCAGTCTTAAAACAATTGCTACCCCATTCCTGGCTTACAGGCCTACTGTAACACTTCATGTCTGTCCTATGTACAGTCTACACTTTATAATCAACATAGAAAATTAAATATTTTCTTACATCACCTCATTAGCATAATCAATGGTGTGTTGAAAGCAATACATTCCTTGAAAAAGTGTCCCAGTATATTAAAAATACTTGTCAAGATATGCAAGTTCATAAAAGATATGACATACAAATTGACTTTGTGTGAATATTATTAACACCTTATACTGACAAAAGGTATAACAATTTTACACCTGAAAACAAAGCTCCCAAATTTCCCCTTCAGGTCCTTCCCCCTGAAGACCTCTCCCTCAGACCATCTGTTCCATATGCACCAATTTTCCCCAGATTTCAGAACTTGATGTCTAACCCTAAATTAATTACAGTCTGCTGTAGGGATATAAAGCAATATGATTGTTTTCACACTAAAACTGACAGAATTCTCCTCGACATGTCCCAACACATTCAAACCTCCGACAAGCATGTTCTCAAGTGGTGGCCTGCAGGTCAGTGGCAACCTGCGATGTGTCATAAACTACCCCACAGACATTTCAAGGGGCCTGGTTTTTTAGCTAGAAGTAAAAAAAAACTAGAGCACCAATGGTGCTAAAGCTCAAACCTGCAACCAGGGTCCCTTGACTTTAGTGTTTATTAGTACAAGCATCATATGACTTTAAATGACCTCACTGGCTTATGACCCAAATTTTAATTACCCTGATGGTGCCTTAACTAGTTTAAAACAATACCAAGTTTTTGAACAGGAGTACCAAAGAGTTAACATATTGTATTTACTCTAACAAATGCTCTCTCTTTTAATAGACGTTTCCTACTTTCCTGTAATGAGAAAAATAGTGACAAATGTATTCTGTAAAGCATGGGGGAAAATTGCTGTTACATTAGGAAAAAACAGAGACATAGACTGCTGGTGCATGAGTGGTCTGTTGTACATTTTACACTGTGTGGCCCATAATCTTGAAAACATGTACTTTAATTAACAATTTTGCACCATTTTTTTGGACAATAAATTTTGAGTATACTGTACACAACTGCATAATGTGGTTGCGTGAAACACCTGATGGAAACAGGGACAGCTCTCTGTTCCGACGTCTCTTTGCTCCGACGTCTCTATGTTCCGAAAAGTCCACATTGCGGTTTGTGTTAGAGAAAAGGTTAGGTTAGAACAAGCCCCCATCCTACCACTGTCCTTCATGCACACATTCGGAATAT
>WURT03044554.1:0-14581 GCA_009936505.3 Holothuria glaberrima
ACATACATACATACATACATACATACATACATACATACATACCTACACACGACATCACCATCGCATAGATTCCTTGCCTGCCTCCGGCAAGGAATCAAAAAGTTGTTGAAATGATTATTTTGTTCCTTTTATGACCCTCTAATAAAACAGCATTCAGGGTTACGAATATCAATAATGCTACAACTCACAACGTGACTTTGGTCAGTTTTCTGGCTTTGTAGCAATTATGTGCAGAAAATAATCAGGTTCAATGCTTCTAAGGCAATTGGCAGTCACTCCAAAATTTGTTTTGAGAAAAACAGCAAACTCTTGCAAATTCCTCTTATTGCATTACAAGCACCTCTGAAGACATTTTGAACATAACTATTACAAACAACAGGCAAAGCAAACAGAAATTCTCCTTGAATTTCACAATTCAGTAAAAAAAATCTTGTCACATAATCAAAATAGGCCATTCATGAACTAGAATTATGGGACACACTAATTCTGACTGGGGTGACCGCATTTTCCCTATAAACAAGTAGCCCAAGTACTTCACAAAACTAATTCTATTCACAGTAAATTGATTTGTTTGTAACAATGTTCTGCTGCAGGCCTGCAACTTTCCAAAATCTTATGCAAACTTTCATAGGGATGTGGTAATGTAGTATGATGCTTTCATTCCAGTCACAAACATGTAGGCTAAATAATTATGCAATTTCTTGGCAATAGTTTTTCTAGGAAATAACTTTAAATAAACAAGTAATCATAGGGAGAGACTTAACTAACAGAAAGTTGCTTTGTCACAAAGTTCTAATTACTAAACCTATCATATTTAACTAATTAGACTTTCCTGGAATGAGCCTGCATTACATTTAAGAAGACTTTCATGAAAGTTCCTGGGATGGCATACAATGTAAAATTTGTCTCTGCATTCAATTCATGTTGTATTATGAACAACTTCATGAAAATGTAAAAATTTGTATCATTTGAATCTGGGATAAAAATAATTATCAGTATTCTGGTCTTGAAAAAAACCAATCTTTCCTAGTTAAACACAAGGATTGAGTTCAGTCACAGTATAGGAACATAAGACAATGTAACTAATTATTAAGTCATCATTCCAAGAAGTACTGTATTGCCTTTATTATCAAGAGCATACAAAGACAATACCATAGTTACAACATGGAAGTTGTCACTGTGTGCTTCTGTGACCATGGAAGTACTACCTGGGAGGCAGTACTTCCATGGTCACAATAGCACACAGTAATGACAGTGACAATAACATGGTGACAATAGCATACAGTAACAATAGCTTACACAGTGATAATAACAAATAGTATCACAGAGGGACAAAGAGCTTGGAGAATGATAACCCACCCACATAAGTGCAAAATCTCCCCAAATTTCCTACAAACTAAAACAAATCTCATGAGGAGTTGGTATGGGCTTAAGGGGGAGTAAAACAGTGCTAAAATGAATAATATGAACTGTACACTTAGCATAAATCATGTCTGAAAACTTGTAAAAGAGTCAAAGACTGTAAAAAACCCATACACCTTCAAGATGACAGCTTTGCTGCTTGAGAATGAGGATGAGATACTAGCCAAATTGGTGGACATTGGAGGCACAGTGCTAAGTTGCTTTGAGTTGTATATGCAGCGAGTGAGGTTTATGCAAATTAGGTTACAAAGGGGTAAGTATATGCCTGTGATTAGGATGCAGTAGAACAATACTGAATACGTCATTTCAATAATTTGAAAAAAATACTTAAACTTATGACATGCCATACACCATTTCAATCATCTGCTTGTTTCATTTTGTTATTCTGAATAAATGGACTTATAGAGTACTATGCACAAGCTGCAGGCACACTTGATACTACAAACATTGTGAAAGGATTCAACTTACACAAGAGCACGTCAACAAAATGTCCGCTGTGGAGAAAATAAAAACATTGACATGAGTCAGTTGAACTATTAGCTATGTTATAATGCAAGTCAATATCTGTTGTGAAGAATATGAAAATATATAAACAAGTGTCAGTTAAACTGTTAGCTTTATGTAAAGCTTATAAAATCTAAACAGAGGCTATCCAGAGTTCAACAATTATCACAACCATGGAAGAACAGTGTGACAGCCCAATATCTGTGTGGAAGATATTTACTTGGTATTAATCCCAAAAACTGCAAGTTTCACAAAATGTTAATAATTTACTACAATTAGCTGGAAAACATTGCATTTGTGGCAAACAAAATTTTTATACCTTTACAAGCATGATTAATGAATACAGAAAGATTAGAAATTTAAAACAGTGTTGCTGGGTGACTTTCATGTTATTTTCAAGCAATGTTTTCACAGAAATTCACAAAAAAAATTGTTGCTAACAGTATGAATAAATTGGTCACCCAAACTTTCAAATTTTCAAGTAATGCTACATTCATAACTTTTGTAATGAAAATTTTTTGGGGAAAAATCTACTGACAGTGTTTATTTGTTAAAACTAGATGATCATTCCTAGTGATGCTATTTAAATGAACTTAATTTAAGCTTGGGCAAGTATTCATTTAATGTCCTGGTTTGCAGTTCTTGATTTAAAATTGAGTAGCAGCAACATTTCCTTTACATGAAGTATTTCACACCAAGTCTGAAATTTAATTTTCAAAAAGTCAAATTTAATGAAAGCTTTCCAAGAGTACATTAATTTTCAATAACTTGTCAATAATTCCTTTTTTTCAAAATTTTTTTGGCAAAATGCATGAAATAAAATGGAGGAGATGCACAATCAAACATGAACCTAGTCAGTAAGTGGTAAACCTATTGGTTCATAAATGAAATAATGATGTCACAAATGATAACAGCATTAGTAAATAGTTAAACAGCATTAGGAATCAGCCAAACAGCATTAGGAATCAGTTATAACAGCATTAGGAATCAGTTATAACAGCATAAGGCATCAGACCTGTCTTATTTCTTATTCTGCACTGCAAACACCCAGTTCACAAATTTTTTATGGAAACACTGGACATCCAGGTCAAAATTTACATGAGAGGATGGGCTATCTCCATGTTTCTTCATATGCACCTCATTGGAATAGGGTTAGTTAAGGGCATTTAATTATGACTTAATCCACTTGTTTATTTTTTTCAGTTACGAAAGAAGAGAAACAACATGAAACTATGACAACCATGTCACTGATTTACACTAAATAGAAATTTCAGGTAGTACAGAAGTGTTTGGAATAGCAGTCAAATGTGTGGAGGGGAAGGTAGCACTGATAGTCACATAATGGCAATGCAGTCTTATACTAGTTGATATGGGTATAATTTCTTCATTTTTTCCTTCTCTCTGAATTCCAGAATTTTAAATTAGAATATACGTCATCTTAGTACGCAACTTTAGATCTTTTCCAAAGGGTTTTGAAATACTTTCAAACAGCATATTTATCTGCACACGTATTGATCAAATATATTTTTGGCTTTCATTTCAACTTTTGCAACAATTTACATTTTCCACGATTTAGAAGATTTGCTTAGAAAACAGGCAATCAACTTGTACATTGAAGCAATAAGTCATTTGTAGCAAAAAGGAAGCATTTTTCAAATTTAATTGACATGCAATATTTTACTATAAATGCTTAAAAATTAAACTGCATGACTATTCCACTAGACAAACTTATAATATTATGATATAAATGAAACTGTCAGTAAATCATTAAGTTTTTTCCTAATAAAATCTGACTCATGCATAATATTTGTACAAAAAAACACAACAAAGCAATGTTACAAAATATTTTCTAATTGTCACGATTGTAATTGTAAACTATATTTCCATTTCAAGCATCAAAACCCTAATAATATTTATTTTGTTCACTCGAAAATACATGTAAGGTCCATAAGTACTTTAGACTGGAGCTATGGACCTGACCACAACTCATGATGTAGAGGTTCAAAGGTCTAGAGGATGGACTTGTTTAGTCTCTTTGCGATCATTGCCATCAGCAATTGTCAAGCCCTAATTAAGATGTGTACTACCTTTTAAATTAATATCAGGAAGAAAACTAACACTCCCAATGCAACAATTTTTTTTCTCTTCAACGAATTAAGCTGCAGTTTTAATGGTTCTGAAATCTTCATGTCTCAGCCTCTGGAAGTATTTCTGCAATTTAATTTTGTGATAATATTTTACAATTTTAGAAGAATGAGGAAAGCACCTAAGTACAGTACTTGCTACCAGCTATTTCCTACAGGTAATTTACCTAAATTTTCATTAAGTAACCTTCACAATTCAAATGATCTTAAAACTTTATCTCACTTCCTAAGTCTTTTTCCAGACGATGGAAATCTCAAATACACATTTTTTTCAAATTACAATCTTTATTTTGCTTTTGTCTTTTCTCTTATTCTTTTGGTGATTATTTTTTCTTTTATTCTATTGCTATTAATTATTTTCTTTTATTAATTTTACACACAAGACTTGTATTTCAACTTAATAATACAATAGCAGGGATACTTTTGACATTTAAAAGTGGCATGTTAAAATTAACCAGACTATTGGGCACTTCACAGAAACTTTACATTAGAGTACAGTCATGTTTCTGATATTAACCTTTTTGTTTTTCACTCTTTTTCACTCGATCAAAAACTGTGTGTACAAAGAAAAGGAATATCCTATTTATTTCAACAAATGCTCCCATTTTTGTTACAAAATTTACCATTTTAAAATAAGATCAACAGTTTGCATTTCTGTGTGTTCAAACTTTGTTTCAAAAGCTGGTAATTTCTTCATCTTGATTGCCAAAATACAACATTAAAATGTTCCAAAAACATAGTAAAATCAGGTAGTTTATTTCAGTAGTATACAAACATATAATTTAACTTAGATGTGAGTAGAGAGTACATCTTTGCCCCTTTATTAAAAAATCTTTAGTAGCTCAGATCAGTATTTTGATGTTCACATTTGGTCACACAATCTATCAGAAGTCTGTTTCCAACAATACTGTTTTAATCTTGTTGCTAGCACAACATCTGAAAATCAACAATATCCTTGTCTACTGATTTGAGTCACATGTATAGATAAGTTTGAGTGCATTCATGAAAGTTTCACTAAAGGTGAATAAAAATTTGACAGAGTTACAAGATTTAGTGATGATATCAATTAAAAATCTACAGAATGGGATATCAACTTTGCCAAGATCTATCACATCAAGCCATTCCCTGATCTCACCAGACTCTACATCACAGATGCTCCTGCTGAATGCAGTGCTCCTTCAATGTTCCTGTGCTGATGTTCACCAACATGGCACATTCTGACCAACCAAATACAATTTCCATAAAAGTCCCAAGAAGTCCATTAAAAATGCACATGGCAAAATCAAATGTGCTAGCTTCAGTCTACAGACTGATGCTGTGCTGCTGTGCATGTAGCAATATTGTCAGAGTGTAGTTTTACCAGTTGTAGTATGTCAGTGTTGTAACTATCTGTACTCTGAGATTCTTCATCAGGATAATGCGTTTGGCTTGCTTCCAACATGGCGATCATAATCACGTGTTTGACAGAAACAGGAAAGACCAGAAATGAACACTTTGTATTTATCATGGGGAAGACCCTCCTAACTTAAAGACACTTTCATGTCTGTAAAACAATTTTCATGGAAAAGCCAATAACGGATTGCAATTACGCAACCATTCAAAAGTTATTACAGAGCTTCTGGGAGAAAAAAAAAATTTCAAAATTCAAATTGTTACAAAACCTAACAGACAGCAAAACTCCAGCTCTATGTATAAACTTTCTTTCAAAGTATGTACTAAAACAACACTTATGTGAAATGTTGCAAGTCTGCTAGTTGCAGTAGTATAGAAATGAGTTGGGAGAATTCCTAAAACATTACACAATATCCTTTGTTTGTTTGCTCCATAAAATTTTGGAATTTGTAAATAATGACATTACATGGAAATTTCCAACCTTATTTTTGGCTCTTCAATTCAACAACATTTCAATGTAAAATTTACACAGTGACAAGGTTAGATTTTAGGATGGGAAATTCCCTGTTTTGTAGGACAATCACTTCATCTCATTCTAATCTCAATAGGCTCTTGTCTTTCATTAAACTTCAGAAATCTTCAGAATCTTCAGAAGATAAACACTCCACAAGCTGCAACAATTTTAGAACATGACAGAAACTTGAAATCATAATTTTCTGTTATTTTAATGTACTATTCTAGTCTTGCATACAAAAACCTAGATGCAATGGTAAATCTTGTAAACCACACTCTAAAAATTAAGCACCTTCTGGATCTTGAAATCCTTATTGCACATATGAAAACACCAAGTTACCACAGTTTTAACCACATTAAAAATTCATTCTCTAGACCACTTACCAACAAGGTAAAAGATCTACATACACTGCAGATATGTTGAAAAATTAATACGTAATTCCTTAAAAACAGCACGAAGGATGAAATGTCTTCTACAGTACCACAACTCCACTGAGGTTACACCATAAATTCATAAAGGGGGGGGGGACTTATTTCTGCTAAACCATGATTCCCAATTGATGCTGTCCTTGACCAAAGTTACAAGTGGGGTCAGGGGGCAAAAGCTTGCTTCAAGGTCCCTGTAAGATACGATTTGAAGGGTTTTAAAGGCAATTTATTTATGTAAATCTAAACATTGCTGCAAAAGTGTCCTCTTCTCAAGGAAGAAACCAAGATATTGACAATTTAATATATTTATATGGAAATGAAAAGGGAGGATTTTTACCCCCTTGACAGAAACCCTGTCCGAGTACAACTAACTTCATAGGTACAGTATTCTGCTAACTCCTTCCTGGTTTCAAAAACTAAGCTATCTCTCTGCTATCTCTCTGACTGAGGGTAAGACCAAAGAGCTATCACAGCAGGCTATAATATTATCTACATTAACAATTAAATCTTCAAATTAAAATTGCAAATTTGCCCAACTTCCAGGCTATGGCAGTTGCAGAAACTGGTCTTGATTAAAGCAGGGTAAGATGGAGAGAAACTGGTTCTACAGTGTTGCCCTCTAGTAATGGGAGGGTGACATCCTGGTGCTAACAAATTACCACAGGTACTTGCAGGCAATATAGGGAATGGTGATAAGGAATGAAATATACCCACAGTACATTTTCAGGAAAACAGAATTCTCTTAGACTTTACCAAACAGCACATAATGACCTCAACTAAGGTCAGATGGATTTACAGTCCAACTTGCCACCACTGAATTTCAAACTGTTTATTGCTAGCTACTTTGACTGGTATCATCATCGTACAATAGAATGCACCAGGTGAAATTGTCTATCCTAACAATGGAATTCTCATATTGCTGATCAAATTTGCTTTAACTTTCATACCATTCCTTGCTGTTACAGATTCCACAATACTTACTTTGGAAAGACAGAATTCATCAATTTGGCTTCACTCATGTAAAATGTTTGCACACGAGGATGTGGAATAAAAGACTTGCTTAAAACTAACTCTTTCCCCACCAATGATTACAGCTTTATTCATCTTCCAACTTATACATAAATGAGTCAGATATATCTTCATGACACATAAACTTTATTTGGATGGTTCTCCCATGCTTCACATTTCAGAGAGAGGATCCACTGTATTCTTTATGCTATTTTTTTGTGAACTTAAATAAATGTATGAACTTTCCTGCCTGTACACTTGCAATTATATTTTCCCTTCCCCTACTCTCAATACAAGGACTCAACTGTTAATGGCAAATGCCACCAAATGCTGGATAAATGGAATTGATCCTATTAAATAATTTTGTCACTTCCCCTGGTTCAGAAGAGAGTTGTTTCTCAATTTGAAAAGGTGGGTATTGCATATTACATAGCTTATCTTCAATCCATATGTGTTTGTCTTCAATACATATGATACATGTCCTCCAGAGCCCTGTTTCTTACGTAAGTACCATCACTGTAAAGTTCGATACATCTTACTGTTTAGTCTAATTGAAATCAAATTTAACCCTTATTAAACAGAACCCACCTCATCAGAAATTCTGTTATTCCAAATTTTGCTGTATGATATCAATAAAGAACCTAAAATTACTAATTAGTAAGTTAATGTAGAAACTGATGTTCCTTTAGAATACTCAAAACTTTGTACTTAGATATGATGTACTTTATAAGGCAATGCATGTAGTATCTTTAAGTAGTGCGTCCTATGACTAATTACAACTTTTATTACCAAGAAACTAGGTGTGAGATTGAATAAAATGTTAGTACTGTCTTATCATCTTTATTCTTTTATCATACTCAGTAAAATCACTTTCATAATTTGTACCTAAATGTTATCTTCACTGACCAAAATACAATATTCGACAGTTAAAATGTAACCCTTTTCCCTTTTGACATACACAATCATTATTACCTACCTAGGATGTAAAATTTAATAAATTGCCATTTTCTCTTTAAATCATACAAAATCATCATTTCCTGAATGTACCATGTAAAATCTAATAAACTGGTCTTTTGGAAATCAACTTTTTTTTAACAAGCTCAAGGGTATCTCTATGTCACATGATCTTGGCAAAAATGTTTTGTTCCCTGCAATTTAGTAGCCATGCTTGAACACTATGTTTAATTCTTTTAAACTTATCCATTTTTAAAATGATGTAGTGTCATTACATCATCAGTATTTTTATAAAATCCTGGATTTTTTCAAAAATAGTCTTGTAAACTGTTATTTGTAAGTTTGAAAAAAGCAAATGTTTATCTTACCACACACATGGTCTGTTACAGTAATGATGGTATTGTTGTAAGATGCTTTGATGTGTACGACAGGTATCTTCTCAAATGGAACTCCATTGAATACCAAGGAATCCTCAGAATGTGGGAGAACGGTGGACTTCCTGGACAAACTAAAAGCCAAAAGAAGAAGAAAATGAACAATTTGCTAAGATTAAGTATCTATAGGATGTCATCTAACACTTAAATACATCCATGGCAACACAGGTCTAAAATGACTCATCTGAGTAAACCCTCCTTCATTTTATAATGAATTACATTTTCTTCAAAATGTTCAGGAATTTCCCCTATAGCTGACCCACAAGGTCTCAAACACAGTTTAGACTTTCGCAAGTGGGGGTATTTCCTAGTCAAGTACCCACATAATGTTTTGGCTATCACGACTGTAAATCTTCTCTGCTAACAAATGCTTGTTACTGAATGGTATTCATCTTTTGCACAACTTTCCTACTTAATTTTGAAAGCAGAAAAATCCATCAAACATTTAAATATATATTGCAACTTGTTCAAGAAAATCTTAAACCACAATGTACTATTTTTGATGATAATCACTGCTTCAACTTTATACCATAACAGTCTTGCTTTAATACTAATTAAGATTCACTCCTACTGTACTTTCCTCTCTGTGGTATCAATCCCTTGTACAAGACCCATTTGTGAGAAAATTTGTAGGTTTCCCATCCAGCATCATTGTCTCCGAGCTTGCAGGTTCGGAAAATTTTTTATTTTCATCACTGAACAAGAAAAGTTGCCTTTATGTGCAGATAATTTCTCCAAAGATTCCAATGTTTATTTTACTCCCAAAATAATTAAAAAGTCAACCCAAACAAAATAAAAAAGAATCAAAAAATAAAACAAGCGAGTCAGGATTTGGTTTGAAGTAATCAGCATTTGGGTATTTAGATCATTTGACAGACAACCTCAACATGATGTTAGACATCTTTGGACCACCTTTTAACATTTCAGTTGTGTTTACTATTTTAAGTTTCTAGGTTGTTTCCTTTGAGATATACTACCACAAATGGTAGTAATGAAGCACCACTTCATTAAGTTGTTTCTAAGATGCATCAGCACAAACTGGCAAAGAAAATAAAAATAAAACCATAATGAAGTGGTTTGACAAAATTTTACTCTAGTTTAAAGTACAAAATGAAATCACCTTTGCCAATATATAAAAGCAGAACACAACATATTCATTTCATGTTTGAAACTGTGAGAAAAAAATGTCTTAAGCTGAAAATTTCTATGAAGTGGTCTAAAACACTGCTGTTTGATGGTTAAGCTTTAAAATATTGTCATCTCTGTAAGGAAGATGAAAAAATTCGATTATATATACTTCAAAAAAATTAGCAATGTCATTCAGCCCATTCATCTCAAAGTTACCAAAATATCAATGTTTAACCATAAATTACTTACATTATAGAAACATTTCTTTATATTTTCAAACACTTCATTATATAAACCTCCTTTTTGGAAGATACTTTAAGAACTCCCTCATTTCTCTTAATGCTCTGAAGTTTACAAAAAATGTAATTGAAAAATTATAATCATGATATGCATTTGAATCATGGATCAAACTAAAAGTACTATGACTACAAAACACAACAGAAGAGCTTCCAGAAATTAAACAAATCACTCTGTCCTTTGCTGCATACATTACACAGCTTTATTACATTAAGTTTCGTTCTCCATTCATTTACGTAGTTCGTGTAGTGCTATTATGTGAAAATGGGGAGATTGTTCATGCAAAATGGGGTTTTCCCATTACATCATGTAATACAAAATCTTCTGATTTTTATCACACATGAAGGAAAGGTAAAATTTAGGTTGCTTCACTGAACAAGGAGTTTATGAAAATTTGCCTGATGTTCTCCCCAAGAAGCTGGACCTTGGCATAACTTCACAACTGCTAAATTGTAAACTATGATAGATTGATATTCATGTACTATAAACTGTGTAGAAGAGAATTCCCAAATTCCCATCCCTCTCAGTCATCTGCGCTTTTACCAAAAAATACTGCAGGCACTGCATTTAATACTGAGATATCACAATGTGTCCCTGGCAAACTTCCCGCAATTCCTTCTGTTCATCCTGTTCGCCACGTAGCTGGGTTGACGTTGATTTCCCGCATGTGGCATTTATCTTTATTCATCAAGATAAAGTCTCAAGTCTGATGAATTTGCTCAAAAATTTCAACGAAGAACTGATATCAATGGTTTTTTATCAGTTTGTCTCAGGCCTTAACTGTAAAACTTTATTAAGAATTATCTTTGTTTATTCCAAACTGTATACAGTGTTTTCACAAATTATGTCAAGTTTGTTTGATTTTGTCATGGTGGTATTTTGCTTAATATTTTCATACAAGCTCATTATGCAAGAACTTTTGCTCATTGCAAAGTCTTGTAAAACATTCAAAATGTAAGGAAAAGTTTTGGGTACTCCACTGTCCATCTTTCTCTCCAACATCCCCTCCACTGTCCAGGTGACAAAACTTTCAAATAAACACCTTTTGTTTACATCACAATTTCCATTCCAAAGTTATGTTGCAATAAAGTTGTACAAGTTAAATGCAACTTTATGGGTCAGATCAGAAGGCAAGATTTGAAGGTTCATGGATGAAAATATTTACCATATAACCATGACAACAATTAAAATTTAATTTGCCCACCACAAATAGTTGGCCACCTTTACAGTTTCAAATAAAGTTTCTTTCCTTGCTTAGTTTAAAGGATACATATTCTTCAAAGCTTCTCATAAAAGAATCGTCTATTTATAAACTCTCGTCAACCGTCTGACAGAGCTAAGCAACATGGTTTCACAAAGGGGGCATTATTTAAAATGTAGGAGGGGACATTACTTAAGATGTACAAGGAGGGATCAGAAATATTTTTAACATGGCAAAGACCAGCCAATGTTATGGCACATATTTTTTCACAGGAGCAAATTGGAGGGCTTACAGTATATACAGACAATATGCAGCAAGCAGTACAATACAGCATGGGATACATATTCAGCACACATAGGAGGTACAACATTCAAATGGTGTGTCTTCAGCATACTTTGTATGCAGAATATTTAACCTTTGCACTCCTAAGTGACTAGAAACACTGTATCTGTAGTGTTATTTGCACTTCCTCTGTAAATCAGTACTGATATACAAAGGAGGGTATCAGGGGATGGGTAGGGGATCAGGAGATGGGCAGGGATCAGCATATTGGGAGATCAGGGGATGGGGAGAGGATCAAACGTGAGGAGGGGATCAGGACATGGGGAAAGGATCAGGAGATGGAGAAATGATCAGGAGATGGGGATGGGAGGTTTTTACAAAACTAAAATTACAAAATTTTACAAAATGGTCATGGGTCTAGGACTGATAAAGAAACTAATGTGTGTAAAATACAACAATGACACAAAGCAATGAGGTATAACTTATTTTAAACTGTCACCTGTCATTGTAAAATTCACGATAATTTAAAGTCAATTTGGCTTTACTTTTAATTGACTGTACTTTCAATCGAGTTTTGTAATACTGATTTATATGTACATATGGTGAAAATGAGGATTTGATTAATGTCTTGTCTTGAAGAATAGACTTTTCTCAGTGCATCTTGAAGCCCCTGGTTTCCATATCTGTTATTTGGAACCATGGCAGTCTGATGGCAGCCTGATGGCAGCGTAGACTGGAAATTCAAATTATTCTGTTTTGATAACTAGAGAATTTGAAAATGAAACATGCTCAAAGTACACCTATTACAGGAAGATTAGTAAACCACAATGTATCTTCTTAACAATGGGATCCCATCCCTATTATTTAAATGGAACAGCCTTGTCATTTATGAAAGACTACATTCTTATGGAGAAATCACCTTTACACATAAACAAGGCTATGTGAGCAGAATCAAACATGCCTGAACTGAGCTTGAGACAGTCAACAGAATAAAACATTCTGCCTGCTATGGGGCAGGCTTATGATACCAAATGAAATCAACCTTTACTTATAGAACTACATTGAGGGAGAGAGGACAAAAGGGGGATGCATTTATACTCTCTGTTGTTTATTCAAGTCAACCCTCCCCCCCCCCCCCAACACACGCACTCATTAAATAATATTAATGACAAAGTTGCGGGTACAACTTTGGTTAGTGATCAATGTACACCTTAATTGTGGTACTCAAGAGAAGGACCTTTCCTTCCATAGTTACTGCCTCTATCATGGGGCATATAATTTTTTGCACATTTTTACACAATTGAAGCTTTACACAGTGATCAATATTAATGAAGGAAGATAATCAATTAAGGGCCATATTTTGATATTCTGGAGCGCAGCAGATGCAGCACCTTTGCCAGAGTAACTCTGACAAGAAGTCATTCTTTCCCCTTGCACTAAGAAACAAGGCTGTGCAGTGTGTTGAAATCATTTTGTACAGAAGTAGAGCATAGACAGTACACATAAATGTTCATTAGATGAAGCAACATTGAAACTGTGATTGGACACATTGAAACATCACATGCACATACAGCATGTACATTGTGTATCACATAGTGGAAACCTTTATAGTGTTTACACTGCCAGTATATTTTCACCATACTTGCCTACCATGATTTATGCCATGAAGTACAGTATCAGAGACAAAAAAGGGCCGAAGGAGAGAATCCCCATAGGATGAGCTTCTTATGAAAAGGCATTGTTTTCAAACTTCAATTAAGATTATTTCTTTCTATATTTTCACTGGCTGCTAACTTGGGATGTTATGAATGAACATCGTATTTGAGTGTCCTCATTGCTGATTGGTGAACTAAACTTTTTGGTTTGTGAAACCATTTTGTTGCTTTCTGCTCCCAGATGGAGCTTGCTTTGATGGTAAGGTTACTCTGAGTAGAAGTTCTAATCATATGATTTTTGTTATCATCATTTTGTAAAGCTAAAACTAGTCTGTGCATTTCATAACATGCTTGAAAAATATAAAACAGCTCAGCCGTATGACTGTAAATATTATTAAAGAATATACTCCAATTTGGTCCCACAAGAAAAATGGTGAAAGTGACAGTATCTGCAGTGACATTCTCTCACAGTTCATACCGTACCCCAGAACTTACTACTTCTTAGAGTTTAATAGGAACACTATGTAGATGAGATTTAAATCAAAACAACAGATATAGCAAATCATTTTTTACTCAATTCAATGGCATCTCAGCACAGAAGGCACAAAAATGTTTATACCAGCAGAATCAAACCCATCAATGCAGGTAATTGTGGTTAGGTCTCAAATTACAATGTTTTAATTTTTATCATAGTGTTAAGTAGTCCATACAGACTTGCAGTACAAAGGGGTTCTGCTACAGACCATGGTCACTCCTTAGTACTAGGCTATAGTTATTCAATTCATATCTTAATGCCACATCATGGTTATTTCCTATATTTTTCCTCACAATAAACTGCCTCATTCCATTTTTGTGTCAATCTTGTTCTTATGTTAATATTTAATAAATACATTGATTCAAATACTTTTATGGCCACATAATATGTCAGTATGATAAAGCTTAAAATTAATATCCTTTCCAGGCTATGTAATATTTCACCAAATCTGGAAAGAAGTACGTTTCATACACCCTGCTACAGACATCCTTGGTCCAAATGAGATTCAATCCCTAAGCATCACTTTCTGCATGTGACACCATATTAATGGTTGTGTTCCTACATGTACATTTGTTACTTTTCAAGGTGTGAGGTCTTTCCCAACACTTGGACAATGAATTCATGCTGGTCCATAAATCATTGGAGAAATCTGTCAAGTGTCAAGTGTCAAGTTCTATCTTTAA
>WURT03044565.1:0-14581 GCA_009936505.3 Holothuria glaberrima
AATCACGAGAATAAATCACGAAATAATTGCAACAGAAATGTTCTTGTACTTTGGTTCTTCATGGAGCTACACCCCAAGCGATCCCGTGCCTTAAGTCTTCGCTAAGGCGATTGGCCCAATTATCCTACATTACTAACGGGGCTTGTTAGACACGTATGGGGGGCAAATGTACACCATCTAAAAGAGAACGAAATGATCTTTCAGATGGCATAAGAAAAAAGTTTCTGAGTGCTGTGCTCACAAAAATATGATAAGTTAAAGTACAAAATATGCCATTTTTGCAGCCGAATTTATTAGTAGTTAAAGGGGAACAGTAGTAGCCATTTGACCCTTCACATACGTGTAGTACACATATAAATACCACAGATAATCTTTACCTGGTGGACCTTAAATGAAACTCTTATTAAGAGGAATATATTTCAAATTTTCCTCGCTTGCTGACATGAGTGCAGGCATATTCGAATAAAGACGACTGGATATCAGCTGATTGCTAACGTAAAACGCGCACCTCCCAATTTCCAAACCAAAATGTTGCCAACTCAAGTAGATTTAAGGAGACCTTAGTTTTTTGATTCGTGGTTCAAAATTTCAGATTAACACATTTTAAATTATAAAATATATACCAAGTATAAAAAAGAGGTTTTGTGCGATTATTATGCCCCAAAGCTAAAAACACTAAAAAGTTCTTCCCCATTTATTAAAACTTTAAATCACTTCAAACTTACACAAAGCATGTTTAAACTAGACCCTCTTTAGGAAACAAAAGACTGGAACCTATTATGCTTTCTGCAAAGTTCATTTTACACTGACAATAACATTGTTCTGTTTTGTTTACTGTTGTGTAGGCAAGTATTTGCTTGTTCAAGCCTTTGGCGTTACCTTGGAATTATTTTACTGAGCTCAGGCTAAATGAAACTGTCAGGTCTGGATACCAACACATTTTTAAAAAAAGGCAACCCATGGAGGTTCAAATCTCATATTCTTCAACTTCTATTCATATTTTGTGGCTGAAATTTTCCAGATACTGACAAGTAGATATGGGCTAGACACATGTTAGATAGCTTGACCTTTGACCTCTTACCGATTGCTTGTAGTTTTTATGGTCCACCAGTTTCAAATTTCATCAGAATTCAGCTTAAGGGGTCTAGGGACGCTCATTTTCAAAAAATTGCCAATTTGACCTCTGACCTTTGACATTTACTTCCTAGGTCTCTGAGACACAACTTTCTGACCTAGGGTACCTACCTTTCCACCAAGCCAACTGTTGATGGCATTGCCGTGTGTATCTCAACTGGCAAAGGAACTACGATTTAGTTTCATCTTCCTCACGAAGCGATGGGTTTTAAAAATAATACAACCTGTTTCATATTGGTCCAAATCGAACGTCAGGTTTTCACGCTCGTCTTGGAAGGGTTAATGACAGTTACGTTGGGTGAAAACGTGTATATTTGGCGGACACTCTAACAAGTTGGCTTTTTACTCCAAGTTCTCCACATGTTTTCACTGGGTTTATATGTTCAATACTCCTGCAATAAATACATTACCTCTTTTTCACATTCGTCTGAATTAATATACTTGTTTTTCACCATGCAGAGAACAACATCGGCTCCAGTCATACCATGTGCAATATCCACGTATTTTTTTCCACCTCCATCTGTGCCACCATACAATATTATCTGACATCTGTCGAGCTCCCGCTCAAGTCTCTCCTTAACTTCCCTTTCTCGGCCCGGCAATGCCGAACAGAAACTTATGAAGACCTTCCTTAGTCCTGTGGGAGGATTTGTAATGAGAAGGTAGAAGATGAAAGTGGTGTTCATTATTTCTACGCGGTCGCAACTGCTGCATAGGTGTAAAGTCCGTTGGGCACTGTACGACTTTTGAAATATCATTTCTCACGATTCCGTTTTCTGACAACAAAAAGTCGCACAGAGTTCTAAGTTCAGACGTGAGAAGTCGTGAAAAATTTTGACAGTCGTGGTGAGGCTGGAGAACTTGTGGTAAAGGTGCTTAGATTTTAACACGTGTAGTATATAGCATGGAGTCGTGAAATAAAAAGTGCTACAAGGCGCTGACCACATTACAAGACTTAGAAATTTCAATTCAGACAATTTAGAAATTTCCATAGACTTCTACAACTTTCTACAGAGCTGTAAATGTGTTTGAGAGTTTGAGAGAGTTTGAGAGCGTTTGAGAGAGTTTGAGAGCTTTTGAGAGAGTTTGAGAGCGTTTGAGAGAGTTTGAGAGAGTTTGAGAGCGTTTGAGAGAGTTTCAGTGAGAGAGAGAGTTTGAGGGATAGAGTTTGAGAGAGAGAGAGATAAAGTAGCTGCGTTCTTGCAAGGTTTCTCTGTCGCTGGCTTGTGCGTCATACCTAGTAATAATTAAAAGGCTGAACCAATGTGGTAACCGGGTAGTCGTTACCGGAGGCATTTAAAGGGCGAGACACACAATATTACTTTCCAATAAAGTATGCATTTCCTCCTTCTCTATAAAACGATCACGATGCGTTAAGGTTTTCCACTAGGTTTCGGAGTTCCGTTTGTGCTCCCTTGTACAACAATATATCATCCCTGTATTATCGAATTCGAAGCCTTTTGTTTTGAAGTTCCTTTCCTCATAGGCTTGCCTTGCATGGTCATGTTCTGAACTGGCTAGAAAGAACAGATACCGCGCATGAGCAAGAACTGACTTGCATGGCTCCAACAGAGTCAGTGATGTTCTTTTTTGGTCCTTGTCAAAGGCCATCGGAATCTGTGCAATCACCTGAGTGTATGTATGTATATAGGTACGTATGTGTGTGTTTGTAACGCTTGTGAACACGATATCCCAAGTTAGCAATGACGATTCATACTTGAAATATAGAATTATCATGTTAAGAGGAGGATCCCTACTGTTTTTCGTGGAGCTCAAAGGCCATGTGAGGTCAACAGAGGCAAAAAACTGAAAACCTTGCAAACGCGATATCTCTAGTAAAAAGCCACGGATGCTTTTCACACTTGGCATTTGGATGTGTTAAAGTCAAAGATGAACCCTATTAGTTTTGGTAGAGTTAAAAGGTTATCTGAAGTCATCAGAGGTGAAAATACAAAATTCTTAAAAGGTGCTAGTAAACATGATATCTCAAGAGAGCAATGATAGACCAATTTTGTACTTGGTATATAACTTCATCATACCGAAAGAAAGGACTGTTTTGTTTTCAGCGGAAGCCAGAGGTCATTTGAGTCATCAGAGCTCAAAACCCAAAACCATGAAAAAACATTTTTGAGGTAAAAGGTCATATGGGGTCATCAAAGGTGTTACTACAAAAACCTCGTAAACTAAATGAAAAGTGGACGGTACCTCCAAATTGTGTCCAGTGTTTTGTGACCAACGAAAAGTTATGGTTGAATTTTTTTACCATTCCAAAGACAACTTTATAGACAAAACTATTTTTCACAAGCATAACTGGTACAGTAATAATTCGATTTTGAGTTACCTAATTAAGAACACGTGTAAAGGATGCTGTGACTATTGCCTAATTAGAAATGACGTACGCTTAACGAGTTATTCAATGGCGTAGTGGATTAATGCTACGTTTCTCCCACAGAAGGCTCTGATTCAAATCCCTTTAAAGACCCCTTTTTTCATTTTTTGTTTGACAGTTTTTGGTGGGGTTCAAAGGTCATGTGAGATCAGTAGGGGTCAAATTGTGAAAATATCGTAGTAAACTATAGTCAAGAAGAAAAAGTTGGAGGGATTAACCTCAGTTTTACAAACCACCTCCTTTCGGCAAGAGATCACCAAGCCCTTGAGCTTTCTCCATAAAGACTCTTCGGCTACATGCAGAAGGGCGATCGAGCTACGTCCCCTGATGGAACACAATGAATTCACGCGTCCCCTTCTCAACCACCAGACCCTCAGATCATAGGGGTGTGTGTAACCGTGCCCTAAACCCACCTCTTCCGAGGGTTCCTGAAAGTAGCTTTTTACAGGTATGGAAAATTTCCACATCATACACCAAACTAGAAACCAGCTAGTACCTGATTTACTCATAATCTATAAAGGATTATTAAAAGAATTAATAGTACAACGATCCACAACATAAGTTTGCATAAATAGTGCAGAACCTCCGAAAGGGTCAAACTTTGAAAGAAAATCTCGAAAACAGTAAACCGCATTTCAAAAATGCTAGCAAATGATTTTATCGGGGATTTTAATCTAGTAACTGTTCAGTAAAACAGCTGTTTTGTTTCATGTTCACATTTCCTTGAAAAAGAGAAAATACATCATGATACCCAAGTAAGATTAATGTCTATTGAATATCGCTCAAGTGCATATTCACCATAATCACATTTAAGTCTTTTTCTCCTCTAATTGTACTCTTCAAACGTCTTGAAATATTCGGTGAAGGAGTAAATGAATGCATCAAATAATACATACCTTCAGAAGGTGTTCGTTTGGTCGATCGGGGATTCTCATCTGAACGAAAAGAAAGTAACACTTTGATATTTATTTCTTATGAAACTTTTCGCAGTCTGGTCTTTTATTTTACTGCATCTCCGTGCGTCAACCTTCAGGACGTTCTAGTTCGTAAGTCAGGCAAAATCAATGTCTTGAAAGCAAAATGCGATTGGATTGACTGTATGTTTTTACATTAACAGATAAAAAAATATTTTGGGCTTATCTAAGAAAGAACAATCCTTACAACCTAGCTGAAGTAAATTAAGATGTACTAAAAAGTCGCTCCCTGACATATTCACCGCAATCACATCCAACTCTTTCTGTGTTTCCATAATACTCTTCGTACACTCGGATATGTTTGGAAGAAGAGCATAATTACATCATATAACTACCTACCCGCAGTATCACCTCTTTTTCGTTTCACTGACGATCGAGTGTGTGAATCTGAAACAAAAGAGCGAAGAACTTTGATCCATTTCATACTTAACTGTTCTGTATGACAACCAAATTGTCATTTCCAAGAAAACGAATCTTTAGTGTCCTATAACTTGTGAAATCAACAAAATCCTTCCCATGTAGTCAGTCATGCAATGTACAAAGTAGTTACCACGATTTTGTACAAATAAATACAGCCATAAACAACAGGAAGTATCAACTACAGCATAAGCGTAAGATGCGTGAAAAGGGGTGCCATAAGCTGAAACGTTCTATCCAAAAGGGTGACACGAGACAGTTAAAATGATAATTTTATGCCCCTTACAATAGGTGAAGGTTTGACGTTTCAGGACCAGGAAGCCGACTAGGCTTATTCAGGCTCTAGTCTATTTTTGGTGATGGTGGAAGACTTTTAATGGTGTTCTTCTTCTTTTTTCGACTAGTGATTGGAGGTTAATGAGCCAGGGATGGACTAATCGCTCCCATTTCTGCCCAAGTCATCGACGTTTAACGTCCATACGGACCGACTGAGTGTATCCTCAGTCTCAAGCCACTGTTGCAAAGGCCGATAAGGGTAGAAAAACCTTTTTTATCTCTGCCTAGACTGCTGGAGGGAGTATTAATTATACCAGTTTCTAAATAGGACAACCGGAAACCTTATCACTGCCCAAAGCGATCTGTCAACAAGCAATGCTTTGAGCCACCACAAAATTTCTGGGTGGTTTCACAGGATCTCATAAGAGGACCTTTCAAATATAAAGCAATACACTGAGACATCAAGCCACTCCGACACTGTTTCATTGTTTAAAATACATTCCACCTGTGTCATGGAGACATAAGGCATCTTGGTTTTTGGATTGTTGTCATAAAATTGTTATGACAATTTTGAATGTGAACATGCCTTAAAACGAGCACTACTATGTATATCACCGCCTTTCGGACGGGAACACTTCTGTATCAGAAAGGAGATTCATCACTGTACAAATATACAGGTTGGACAGAAGTCTCACTACGGTTTTACAGGTTTTTATTGTTAAGATAGGCTTAATGCGGTACGCTTATGAACTGTGCGACAATGATCTATGCGAGAAGTAAAAGTATTGTGGTTCAACAAGCAGGGTGGTAATGAAACAGTCATTTGAATCGATCATTTCAGTAAGTATGCTGCATCGAGTTAGCTAGGGATTTTGCACTGTAGGCTAATAATCATACCTGCCAATGAAAATGAAACAAAATTAAATGAAACATGTAGACAAAGTCATAACCAAACAGATCGAAACTTTGTTTATCAATCAGGAGCGGACTAGGAGATAGCCGAGGTCCGCTGCCTCTGTAATGACGTCATCGGAGGTCTCGAATCATATTTGGTGAATGGATGTGGGTCTGTCAGGATTGGTAGCCTGGATCTATTGTAGGTTTATAAATATAAATATATATATATATATATATATATGTGTATGTTAGTTAAATAAATAAGCGAAAGTTGGATGTCTTTTTTTCAATCAAGTGTATTTTTAATCTTATATTCACAAATTTTTGGTACTTCCAGCACCTTCTTATTGTGAGCATCTGATGTAGGTGCTGAGAGAACAAAAACAATTTGCGAAAATAAGATCAAAATACAGTTGACTGAATAAGTAAACCAAACTTTTGCTTATTTATTAGTAAATTTTTCGGTGGAAAAGCTATTGAATCATTTGCCTTTTCATTCTGCCATCACTGACTTGATGTTGAAAGATTCTATGAGTATAATATGCTGTTTGTACACGGTCATCATGTCACATTACATGACGTTGATGTAAATGCGTACAATAGACAGTTAGCATTTTACCTGCACTTTTTTCCTTTCATTTGTTTTCATTTCTTCTTTTTTCTATTTCTTTTTTTTCTCTTCTTTGGGGGAAGGAAATTATGGCCTTAACCCCCCACCCCCGACACATCACTGCTAATATTGAATGACATTACTTATCTTTCCTTAAAGCCAACCGTGATGAACGAAACGTTGTACCACGTGCGGTTGACTTTTTATGAGAACTTGGAAGTTTTCGGCAAGTGGAGGAATCTCGAATATGCAAAACCAAAAAAGGTCTTTGGAGACAATGTAACTTGATTCATCCATTATGGGAAATGTACGATGTCAATAATCCTTCAAAATACCATTTACAACTTGGCTCTATAATATTGAAGTACTTAATTTTCTTGTTAACTCTATAAAGATGATGACCTTTTACAATTTCTACTTTTTGTTTTCCTTTATTTTTTGTCCTTGTTTTCATTTTCTTCGCTTTATTCATTTTCTTTTACCAATTTCTTTCTTCTCTTCTTTTTTTCAACGCTAGAGTGTGCCTCATTCCGCCCTTCCACTCCCATACGCTTCTCATTTATGAACATTGATAAAGGAAGGCACAGGTACCGCCAAGCCCTAGAACTCATTTGCGGACTTCACTATAGTCTGCGGCAAACACAAAACACAACCACACGAATAAGCTTAAACATATTTCTATTATATGGAAATAGGTTGAATTATATCAATTCCGACCTGGTCATATCATTATTTCAATTGTCGTTTCAGGAGTGTGCTAAGCCTAATGATTGTATAGAAGTTGTTTGAAGACCGCTTACCCCGACTTCCAGGTGGAGTGTCCTGGGTCTTCTTCAGCAGTGATTGGTAGTTCTCCGCAATTGTTACTGCTTCCTGCATGTCAAAACGCTTTAGCGTTTCGATAAAAGCTTTTACATCGTCCTTTGACATATGTCCACCGCTCTTCATTTTCCATAATAAATGCAAAGAGGTATTTGAGGCATTTATACCCTTTTGCTCCTTTCCACTCAACTTGACGTTCTTTCTAATGGTCTCCATTTCTTTTTCTCCAAGGCAATCCGCAATTTTAATCAGCATTTTCCGAAACTCCGTTTCCTGCTTGTCCATATCCTTTTAGTATTACAGAATATTGAAATTAGTGTTATTCATGTCCAGTTATTATGAAAACGTTAGAATGACGTTTAGCTTCACACATATCTCTTTGTTACGTGATCTAAATTACTGCTGATGTATACATCAAATACGAACACTAAGGTAACCTTTTTAACCACTTTGATTTGTTCTTTTCATATTGGGGTGGATTTTAACATTTAAAAAAGCGCCCTCAGTTGCACAAAGAGTGAAAAAGGTAGGAACTATACCCTTTCCTGGGTAGTGAATCTCTTTGAATAACTATAATTCGAGTTTCTTCAAGTGCGTAAGACATACCTTTGAACAGAATCTTCTTCTGAAAGGAATATTATTCAAAGGAAAAAGGACATGTATTGATCGTAATTAATATTCTTCAACGGAATTCTCCGTTGAACGGATAACTTGCTACGGAAAAGGGTAGTCCCTTGACTAAAGGAATTTTCCTAACGGAATTATTAGGAATTGTTCCGTCGGCATACTCAACGAAACGTGTGCCTTAGTTAGCTATTATAGATGTGTATTCCTTAACGTCTCATCTCTAAGTCATCGGGCCACATGGGCTGTGAGATGAGGGCGTCCTCCCTGATTATGCGGCCAACCAATCAATTTTGAGTATTAGCTTCATGTTTAGTAATCATTCGTTTCTGACCAATCAAGCTTAATTATTTAGGTAGGAAAGAGAAAATAATTTCTTTTTTGATGTGAGGTACTTCGGATCCTGCTCGGCCCGTTATAAATTGGTGGCAGCGGTGGGATAAGACTTCTGGTTCCTCTATTAGAATTTACTGGCGAAATAACAACTCAGAAATGGAACTAGGTATTGGAGTCGTGGAAAACCGACTCGAAACCATCATATACCCGAAATGCTTGGTGGACGGAAGAACAAAACTTGTAGCGATCAAGTTTCCGTGGCATCTAGAGATCACGATGACGGCAATGGCCCTCTAGAGGGCGTTACAACTCTTTACCCTCGCTAAGCAGAATTGTGGGCCTGTGTTCCGTTTTCATGAAAGAATGCCAGTCCGTACGGGATACAGATTCTCACACTGAACGGAATGTTACGATGGAACCGGGATTGAAAGGTTATTCCAATACTAGGGCTGGGGATAAACCGCGGCAGGCGGAATGGCCGTATGCAGAGGGTGTTCTGCATGACTTGTCAGTTGGAAACGTCGCTATCCACACGCCGAGAGCCTGTGGGTAACGATGCTGACTATAAGGTTGGACTCGAAATGAACCGTGGGCTGCCTTATGATGGAAGTTATATTCCGCCCATTCGGAATACAGACATTCCGCCGAGGGATACTTACGATAACGAGTACAGTCCGTTCAAACAGAATTTAGGTTTCGGAAAGTTTAAGGTATAGGGACTGACAGTGGAGTTTCTGATTGACACTGGGTCTTCAGTAACTATTCTGAATAAAAGTGTGTTTGAAAAGGCAAAGGTAGACTTGCCCCAAGTCTCTCACGTTATTCTCTTTTCCAGCTTTCCTTATATTGACTTCATCACTTTGTACCGCTTTACAACAATCTTGGCATACTTCTTACATACTGACCCTTGCTTGCAGCTACTAGCGCTGTACCACTCGTTCCTAATGGTTCTTGTGCTGCCTCACACAAGTACTGTAACGTACTGTTGTTGGAGCGGACTGTTCAATCGAGCAGCTTGTCGTGAAGGACTCGTCTCTTTTGGTTCTGTTGACTTCAACATTTTAAACTTGTTTCTAGTTTTGTTCATCCAAAATTAGGGATGGATACGTTTGGAGATAATTGACTGTTATCATCCAATCAGCTTGGGTATTGTATGCCATTTGCAGGATATTCATTAAAATAAATACTCATATCTTGCTTTGAACGTGGTAGTTAACGTTGCGCGTTGAGTTGCTTACATATTGAAAACTCTTCATTGGATACAGAAACTGTTGAATATTCATATTAGAATACCACTGGCTGAAAATATGACGTCACCATGGCCAAAAGATACAAGTCTCTCGCGGGCAGCCCGCTCGTTGTGAGTTGGTCGATATGAGTAGCAGAGTGTACAGCGACATTGCAATGATTCTGTGTAGAAGTGGGGAGTGTGAGAAATTTTTGCTGGCAAGCCCGGTCACCGCCTGTTGGTAGCAGTCGGCTCGTCGCGTGTTGGTCGATATGAGTAGCACAGTGGACAACACTACAATGACTCCGTTTAGTAAGCGGGGAGTGTGAGAAATTGCTGTGCATGCAACGGTGCAGTCGGAGAGGCCCGAGAGGGTGCCATTAAGAGAACCATAGAAATCCTAATTATCCTATAAGCTGGGAAAGAACATCGTGAGAGACTTGGGGCAAGTCTAAGGCAAAGGCTGAAGTAAGACCAACCCAGGCTTACAAATACTGGGTTCTCCTTAAGAGTGGCGAACGCGCAACGCATTCACCCGCACGGACTGTGCGAAATGGAGTTACAATTCCAAGAAAATGCACAATTCAAACACTAGGTAATTGTGGCAGATATTGATGCCGAAGGAATTCTGGGTTTAGATGTCCTAAAGCGGTACAATTGTGTATGCGACTGGGAAAATCGAGTCTATTAATAGACGGAAAAGAAGTTTCTTTCCGCGTAGAATTATCAGAGCATGTCGGGTCCAGGTCGAAAACGATGCAATAGTACCCGGAAGCCGAGAGGTGTTGTTCATTGGAAATCTGTTCCTTAGGGTACTTGGAAGGGCTTAGCCAGTTAAGGGACAAATTCGGAGTTGTGGTCGCTAGTACTCTGGTTGATGCGAGGAAAAGGCAAGTCTTTCTACGTCTCTCTCAGGCGAAAAACATCGTGTGGACACAGGAGACAAGGGCAATGAGGTGTCCGCACACTTAAACGGAATGTACGAGAAAGCCGGTGCTGTACTAGATGAGAATCGATTAAGTCTGGTCAAGCAGTTATTGACAAACTTTCAAGAAGTCTTCGGGAAATATGATGACGACTTGACCGAACGGACGAAGTTAGGCATACAATTAACACTGGAGAATCACGGCCGATAAGACAGGCTCCTAGAAGATTACCATTTCATAAACGAAAAGAAGAGCAAGAAGACATCGAGCGTATGTTAAAAAAAGGGGGTTGTGATCGAGCCTTCACAGAGTCCATTGGCTTCGTCCATTGTTCTAGTGCATAAAAAGGACGGTGAAGTTAGGTTATGCGTGGACTACCGACAACTCAATGCCGTTACCATAAAAGATTCCTTTCCTCCGCCACGTATCGAGGATAATATTGATGCATTAAGTGGGTCCACTTGGTTTAGCAATCTTGACCTCGCCAGTGGCTACTGGCAGGTCTCTACGGATGAGAAGGATAAGGAAAAGACAGCTTTTCCACTCGTTCCTGTACCAATTTACGGTCCTACCCATCGGGCTCTGTAACGCCCACGGAACCTTTCAAAGATTAATGCAAAAAGTATTGGTCGGACCGCAGTTCTTTACTTAGATGAATCGTGGCTTTCGGTAAAACCTTTACCGAGCACTTGGGCCGATTGCAGAACGTGTTGGAGCTTTTGTGTAACCCAAATCTTAAATTAAAAGCGGGGAAATTCAGTATTTTTCAAAAACGTGTCACCTTCTTGGGCCATGTAGTTTCGTGTGATGGGGTGGCTACAGACCCATCCTTGGGTCCTATTACCGAAAATATGTTCAAAACTTTGCGGAGATTGCCACCAGATGTCAGCTCTGTTGGTATCGGTGCTGTGTGGTCGCAGGAACAAAATGGCGAAGAACGTGAATTGCACTATGCCAGCAGGACCCTGAGTAAATCTGAACAAAACTACTGCGTGTCAAGAGGTGAGCTTCTGGCAGTAGTACATATCGTGAAACGCTTCAGTCATTACTTGTATGGCCAAAAGTTTACAATACGGACTGACCATGCGTCTTTAAAATGGCTATTAAATTTCCGAAACCCAGAAGGGCAAGTGGCACGCTGGATTGAAATCCTGGGCTCCTATGACTTCGAGGTCCAATACAGGGATGGCAAGCGCCACGCTTATGCAGAAGCACTTTCTCGTATATCCTGCAAACAGTGTGGGCGCACTTCAGAAGATACATCGTGAAGTGAGCGACAAAAAAAAAAGTATTTGATTGCGTGAGCAACAAATATACCCAGGTGAAGGAGGAATCGGCGTGTCAAGTGGGGAGCCCTGCTAATGAAAGTCAGAATGCATCTGAAGACAAGCATATTGGGAAAGAAAGAGCGGGCCCGGCGGCCTCCGAAGAGCTATTTCTTTCGTGGTCTCGAGATGAGATGTCTGAAGCACAAATACAGGGAAAAGAACTAGGCACTGCATATTCGTGGAAGAAAGCAGGGAAAAGGCCTGAATGGAGTGCTGTTTCACATTTCGGGAGGAATGAAAATTCTGGTGGACCAGATGGGCACTGCTTGTGCTCCGGAAGAATGCACTTTCCATTCGCTGGTATCAAAGTGACGTAGAAGTACTGAAGTACCTAGTACCGACGTCGCAGCAAGGAAATGTACCGCAACAGTTACATGATGTACCCACTGCTGGGCAGTTGGGGATAAACAAAAGTTGCTCCAGGGCTAAGAGGACTAAAGTTTACTGGAGGGGAATTAATGAGTCAGTGCGTAAGCACTGTATGAAGTGCTATTAGTGTGACTCTAGGTAGCCTACTCCGAAGGGTCGGAAAGTGCCCTTGAAGCAGTACTGGGTCGATGTTCCGTTAGAAAGGATTGCGATCGATATTACTGGACCTTTTCCTGAAACTAAGGCAAGAAACCGTTACAAAATGGTAGTTGCAGATTACCTTACAAAATTGACTGGGGCATATGCGTTGCCCAATCACAAGGCCAATACTGTCGCTAACAGCTCTCGTTGAGCAATTTATTTGTCGGTTTAGCGTGCCATGGGAACTCCATACTGATCAAGGCAGGGACTTTGTAAACGCACTGTTTCAAGAAATGTACAAACTGCTGGGAATACGGAAGACAAGAACTACCGCCCTTCACCCCCAAAGTGATGGGCTTGTTGAAAATGCTTGAAGATATGCTGAGCGCTTTCGTAGGAGAAAACCAAAAAAGATTGGGACCGGCTACTTCCGTACGTTTTAATAGCTTACCGCTCTTCCGAACACGAAACTACTAGATGTAATTGTAGGACTGCCCTTGGAAGGGGATGAAACTACTCCTGAGCTTGTGGAATATGATCAGACACTCAGGGAGAGACTAGAGCGGTCTTATGATGTGGCTCGAGAGAATACGGGGAAAAGGATAATTAGGCAGTAAGTAACGAAACTACGACCGCGACGCGACAAATTTGGTCTTCTCGGAGGATGACCCCGTGAGCTCTATTCTCCCATCAAGAAATTAGGAATTTCTCAGAAGCTGCAAAGAAACAAAAAAAGGACCTTGGATAGTTGTGAAAAAATTTGGTGACAATCTTTACAAGATATTGAAATAGACTGTATACTTTCAAACCCAGGGTGGTCCACGTTGACCGCTTGAAGAAGTTTGGAAGCAATTTTGACTTAAAGAGGGCAGGGAAAGTGTTGCAAGACTTTTAAACAAAACACACTTTATCCACATCACAAAGCAAGGCTTCTTAGTAAACCAAAAATTGTAATTAAACAAAAGAGAAAGAGAGTGCTAAATTAAGCTCTAAAATTAAGGAAACCGCACCGTGTGAGTTGACACCAGTGGTGTGGACTCTCACTGGAAGAAGCAAACAACCCGCACAATACCATTGTAATAATTAAATCAGGTGAAAGTCCCCTCTTTATGAGCTGTCATCGACACGGCAAACTAATTAGTTTTATTTCTTCGAGATACTCTTGGACGAACACAGATCCCTTCACCCTACCTATTTTCTCGACCAATTTGTAATTATTGCTTTTTACCGTCAATAAGTGCAACCAGAGGAGTATACTCACCATGGGAAATTCAAGGGTATTTTTCTCTTGTACTCAGTTCAGAAAGGGATACAGTAGTAAGACCAATCTTAACCGTCATCTTGCAGAAATCCACACCGAGGGAAAGGCTAGGAAGAATTAATTTACTTTATGTCAGAAAGGCTTTTCCTCGCGCAGTTTCCTTTTAGACCATAATCAAAAATATCACCCCCAGAAGGACGACAATAACTCCGAAGGCCTTGCAAAGACGCCAACTCTTCTAGAAAGGGCCACCCACCCCTAATATAGACCCCGATAACGAACTGGAAGCCGATACCTGTGAAGAAATATCTGCGGAAGAAGCCGAATCCGTTGTCTCATCCGCCGGGTCCGTAGACGTGCCAGCGGGCACCACGACTGAGGTGAACGGAAGAGCCTGGCGTACGGCGCACCCCCAGGTTATCCTGTGCTTACCCATCTCCAGGGAAGGTTAGGCTTCTTGCCAAACCGATGCTGTTGTCTGGCAGCTATACCTTCAACACACCTAACTTTGAAAATTGGTTTGAAAATTCAGTTCCTAGGATTGTTGGTGACTATTCCGTTCGTTACAACTGCTCTCCGACCCCATCCATGTGATTCCGTTTTGACGTAGTGACCCTTCCTCTCATTTTGTTGATTTCGTCAGCAGTAGCAGTATCCTGTAATCTTGTGATTTTTATTTAGTGCGGACTTTGTGTTAATAATACGAAATGGACATCCACAACATCCGACAGAAAACAACCCAGAAACATTCCCCTGTAATCACAGTAGATGCAACACATGCCCAGTAGTTGGCAAAGACACCCTCATCAACATTTTGGGCCCCAACGGTAACAGATTTACTGTTAACCA
>WURT03044576.1:0-14580 GCA_009936505.3 Holothuria glaberrima
CCCAGATGGCCGGAAACGGCACTTCCCGAGTGTTCTAAGCAAGAATATGTTCAGCCCCCACTTCGAAATTCTCCCCGTTTCTTGGAGCTTCTTGGACTTTTAGCCCAAAAGTAGACCGAAAACAGTCAATGACTTTCACACACAAAGTTAATGCGTCAGTATGTCAGGGTGGATATAAATGGAAGTTGATAAATTTGACTCGAGTCGAGGGAGACAGAGCTCATACCCCCAGTTTGGTGTTGCCATTCGTGGGCTAAATACTGAATTTGGACGTACTCGGCAGATAAGAGTCCTGTGTGAACTTGCTCATAATCCGATTCTAGTCGCACAGTATATTTCTAGGACTGACAAAATCGCAATAGACATTATCATGTAGCCTATAGTCATACATATTTGGCGTACGGTATATTAAAATATTTTTTATCGGTCTGTAATTTAATTTGGGGGGGGGGGGCAAGTGGGGGCGAGAGTTTTAACTGGGGGAGGCTCCCGCCCATGCCCCCGCTGGCAATGCCACTGTATATATACAACAAAGCTCTCCAGTTGTTGCTAACAGGATGCTATAAATCGAGTGAAAGAAACAATTTATATTTCTATGGCCCCTGCCATCTTCATCAGAAGAAACAGAGCGAAACTTAACTGGCAATGTAGCACGCACAAGTGTAGACTCTTATTTAACGAAAGGATGTACTCCAATACAAGAAAACCAGGGACACCCCATCCCTTTTATAGGCATACACACCTTATCCAACCATCTGTCTAACAAAATCTTTAACATCCAATCGCTGTAAACAAAATGATCTCCGAACTAGTTGTGTGACCTAAATGCATTCACCGAGGCATCCCCTTCCTACCGTGATGTACTCAACCCATGTGGATTCCACTATAAGTAAGAGTTTAAAGAGGCAGACCAGATAAGCACCAGTTGTAAGAGAAGACACAATGTCGTATGGTTCAACCCCACTGTAGGCAAAGATTTTCCAAATCTCCTCGACAAGCATTTTGCTTTAGAGCACAGGCTGCCTATGATCTTCAATAGAAACACGGTGAAATCAAGTAACAGTTGCATGAAAAACATGAAGTTCGTAACACAAAGCCACACTATTACCAGAACCATCAACAAGGAGACCATACCGGCTCAAGTTTTCTG
The DNA here is from genome assembly GCA_009936505.3 of Holothuria glaberrima. Taxonomy (NCBI): domain Eukaryota; kingdom Metazoa; phylum Echinodermata; class Holothuroidea; order Aspidochirotida; family Holothuriidae; genus Holothuria; species Holothuria glaberrima. Next base: position 1,151 of record WURT03044576.1, read on the forward strand.
CAGAATAAAGGAGTCATGCCCACTTTGTGAAAAGGCCTGACACCTGTTTTGATTTGCAACGCAGAGATGTACTGATAGTACAAACCTTAATAGGCATGTAATTCGGTGGCCCCTTCAAGACAAGGTACACAAAACACAAAATCGATCAACCTGAAGAAACATGAAAGGGTCCGAGTTTTCAAAGCACAGGTAGATGCTTCAACAGGATAGTTTTGACTTTTCCATACCCGTTAGAAAATACTGGCACTAGCAAACACACAAAAAGGTGCATCATGTTTCTGCAATCTGTGCCAAGCCGAAAAACTGACCATCCGTAAGCACCACTCCACAGACCTCATAAAACAAAATTTGAAACTCTGCCACAATGCCGTTACCGTAACACTTGGAAGAAAACCACTCAAGAGGATAAAGGCTCAAAAATGAACACGGCGACTTGCAAACCGTTTATTATACTGACCTCCTGACGGAAACATGCCCTAGCGTGAAACTGAGTATAGCATACCGAGTTCCTACATCAGTTATTACGTATCATCTAGTAGGCTCTCTGGGTTTCGAAATTGAGCACTTTTAGTCTCTTACCGGCCGTGTTCTGTGAATTTATATACTATACAAAAGCATAGTTAAGGAAAAACTGTACTTAAAGGGAAATATTGCGTTTGTGAGGCTTTTCATTTAACCCATCCGCTTTTAAATACGATTGGATCCCGTTTGATGACAGAGAGGTAAATGGGAAAAATTCTACCCAGTGAGCACTAATTAACAAGTAATGAAGCTTTCTGTAACAACTGACAAATTTGTTCACCCAAACAATTATGCATGCAAAAACACACCTTCGTCACCCCTGATTTGAAATCGACCAATCAAATCCTTTTTATTACGCTACTTCAGACAATAACAGACGCCTTCTACAGCATGTACAAAATGTTCTTAAATTACGAACTACTGAGAATTATTACTACACTGTCTGAACTGAACTACAGTTAATAAACTAAGGGGGTTCTTACCACCTCCCTGGTATACTAAAATAACATTCACAAAGTTACAGTTACTGTAATTTGAATTGTAGCCTTTGGCCCTTAAGCGAGTTGCTTCGCTTTCGAAACAGTAAGATGTTAAAGAGATTCTTGGTGCGTAACTGTTGCTATCGGTTTAGGCCCTAGTAGTGGCAGAAAACGAAAATTTGGCCAACCTTTGATGCCACATCGCAAAAAAATCAATAGATAAAGTAAAACCGTCCTGTGAATAATGCTCGCTGTGTAAAGGTAAGCAGCATGGTGAAACAGGAAGATGGCACTGCATCTCCCTGGGTGAACTGCTATATCCCACAGTACAGCACATACCATACGGAAAGTGTTGTGGTAGTTTGTTGTGAGCATGAAACACAGGGCTAGCAAGGTCAACACGTATTGCGTAATGAGGCGTAATGAGTGGAAATATGACTCATGCATGTAACCTCTCTTACTAAATGAATATGCAGCAATACAAACGTTGCAATGTAGGCAAGGCTTATCGTTCGATAATGAGCCAGTTCGATGAGGAAATTGTTGCTTCTTTTTCTCCATATTTTGTGAGATTAGTGTTGATCTGTTGCAAGTTATTTGTGATTCATGTTTGATGAGGGGAAGAGACCATAATGGGATTACTTGGTGTCATTTTGTGATATCTTTTCAAACGCAATATTTTCCTTTAATTTAGTTCCACAAACTGTGGCCATATTAACTAAAAGCTATAATTTGCAACATAAGTGAAAGAAAGTAGGTTGTGTCTATATATACGACTATCATCTAAGGCAATTAAAAAATGTGGGCCTAGGTAAATCCGATGAAAGCTCCAGAAAGAACTTGAAAAATTTTATCTCAAATCTTCAGGGCAATGGCAATTACGTAAATTACTTGTCTGTAAAACGATTGGTACTTGATAAATAAGTATTCTATGAATTACGGAGACGGAAAACAATCATCAAATACTACTCAACCCATGACGAGACATATGAGTCACAAACCAACATTGACCGTGTCTCGCAAAGACCACTGTGTTACATATAATACAAGTAAATGATACAGAATATCTTCCTTCTTTGGCAGCAGAAATGGAGCCCTCGTTTGGTCGATTAATAGTCTCATTGTCAGAGTACTTTGGCAAGGACGAATGCCGTAAATTGTGTCATTATTTTGATCTGCTACCTGCGACGCAAAGTACTATTTTGGAGGAAGGATCACCTGGTTTGAACTTACTGGAACATCTCAAAAAACATGATATCATAAAACCTGGTAATATTTCAGAACTTGAAAAAGCTCTCAAGGAACTAAACTTCGCTGCTGAGGTTGTGAAAAAAATTGAAGACTATCACCAGGCAGTTGGTAAGTGTGATTAGGGAAATAGAAATATTTTAAAATGCCATGACTCAAACCGGAATCTGACGAATTAGTGAGATTACGTTTACAACAACTTATTCAGTTATCAGACCAAATATGCTGCTTACAGTGTTGACTAACTTAACCCTGGAAAGTTGATTCCTATGAAACTGAAAGTAATGGCAGAGAGATTATTCCAAGGCAATCCTATCGGAAAGATTACCGGTAAACCCCTTGCAGTATTATACGGAATACCTTCAATATTGTGAAAATCTTTTGAAACCCCCAATGGAAATGCTTAGGTTTTAAAACAAAGAAAGATCATATTTGGTACCAAAAGCTACCTCCATGTACCACAAAAAAAGAACTACTTGGAACTTCAGATTGTGATTTCCCGTCTCCAAACTTTGCTTATATCATTTTCGGTAATGTAGCTAATTTTCTTCTGCTCCTAACCAGTTACGCTCTTCATTTCCTTCCAAACTTTGCTAAAGTCATTAGATTTGAAATAACTTTCTATCTTGTCCTTAACATTGCCCTTAGCCTTCCCTACTTCACGCTTTAACCTCTTATTTACAGTTTTAAGCTTTTCTCTGTCGCCCTCTCTAACACAGGCCTTTTCTTATTAACTGCTGTTTTCAAATCTTATGTGATTCATGGTTTGTTGTTAAGAGTGTTTCAGTTTTCTTTTCAAATACGTTATCTTTTCAAAACTTTTTGAATTAGCTGTTAGTATCAGTGAGTTCGGCGATGTTCTGGCATGCGTTTAAAAAGATATCCCAGTCATCGAAGGTGGGTCGCATCCTGTGTCTCCTCCGACTGTCATGGAAGAGTGACACAAGTGCATCAAAAGTGCACCACGAGCGCGACGCGCGAGTTTGCACGCGCGAGTCTCAGGGTCCCGCGCTAGGGCCCATGGCGGGACCCAGGGGGGAAGCCCCGGTGGGGTTCCATGGTACGAAACCCCCGGAAGATCCTACAATATAAGGTACAAGACCGCCGTAAATTGGTCTTACAGGCCTTGTTTGTCAGGTTTTTTTTTGTTCCAGATTTTGTAAAATTCGATGTCAATGACGGAGATGTCAGGTTACCCAGAAGCATGTGATGAACTTCTGAAACATACCCTTGAAATGAACAAGTCTTTTTAATTTTATTTTGTCCGATTTTAGAGATGGGTTTCTCTTCACAGGTGAATAAAATAAGTAGGGTAATTTACACAACACACTACACGGCTATATAGGGTGCATATACCAAATAAATTACACAAGGAAAACACATGGTGTGGGGTTTAGGAGGCGCTAGGATTAATTATATAAGGAATAATAATATAATAAATAATATAATTAAGAAGGTACTCTACAAATTAATCTCGTAGTACACCATAGCGGTGGGGTGTGCATGATTTCGGACTTGTTTCATCCTTAAACCTATATAGTTTTACTATGAAATACTATAGCTGGTTAAAGAGACTATCGCGAAGCGCGATGGAAAGGTAATGATAGTAGACCAACTTGCACCAAGAGTCAGATATTGATAGCCACCTGTCTGATTATTTACTGACGGGCGATCGGAAGAGCTCGATCCTTTGGTGCTACTAAAAAGGTATCTTTTTAACTAATCGTTTTCTTGACTCTTGAGTTTTTTTGTTTTTGTACAGCGCCAATAAGTGTGGTTACACAGTAATGTGCGCTTTATCAAGTTTTTCAATTTTAACTTTAATTTTAAACAAGCAGCACTTTTTAAAATTTTGCCTCATCGTTGTTAGTATATATTATGTGGTGTCATGACTTTTTCCTACATACTGATAGTCAAATAATGGCAATTATTAATTTAAGCTAATTTGACCTATGATCTCTGACCGATGACGTCACAATTACCCATGCACAAATCATCATGGTCGGGTACCTATGGGCAAACTTGACCTTTGACATTCATTTAACCTTTGACATTCATTTTGACCCTTGATACCCATCCTTAGCTAAAAAAGTCAATGATTTCAATTTAATTTTGTACTCAACGTTTCATTTGGCCTGATGACTTGTTCTAAAAATAGAGATTGGAGGCAAATATCTAAATTCAAATACTGCAATCATGGGGAACTATGAATGCAGTTCTTAACGTGTGACATTTTACAAAATAGAATGTTGAAAAGTCACTTTTATGCTTAATGTAACATAAAGTTTATTTTGATCAAGCAGAGTTAAATATGCAATGTTTCAACAACACATAGACTAATACCCTCTTACATTTTTGAATCTTAAAATCGTAAACACAGTCCGTCAGCTTAGCTTTTATTACTATTAGAACAGGCCACATTTCGAAAGTTTAAAGGTTAGATGAGAATACTTAACTGAGTAATATTCGATTTTTAATTCTTTCAGGCAGAGGGATCAATGAAATATATTACGAACTAGATTCCGACTCCGACTCTGAAGACGGAAATAATAATGCCAACTCTGAGACGAAAGAAACGTTTGACGATTTCCTGGTGAAAGTTGGCTTGGATGGTAGACTTACAAACAAGCTTAGCCTGGATGAGTTTGTCATAATTACAGACCCATCGTCTCCAACATCAAATACGTATCCTCAGCTATTCTGGCAAAAGATAACATCATTCGATTATAGAGCATGTCTCTCGGACCCTTCAGCAAAAGACAGATTTAGTGTAAGAGATTTCATTTATGCCATACTCCTTTGCTCTGACAACTTTTTACGTCAGGATATAATTTCAAAAATGTCCTCTTGTCAAATGGCAGTCCCTGCTCTTTTACCTTCTTTGGCAGACCGTAAAGTCCAATTTTTAATATGGGCACTACGTGGAATCATAAAACAGAGTGGGACAGATTTAGAGCAGTACATTGTTTACCATCCGGCATTTACTGTGTCCGTTTTACGCATAGGAAATGTGAGATTGTCAAAGTCAAATTTGTTAAATATATTAACTGGTCGTTGTCAGGGGAACACATCTCACGCTCACTTTTTAAGTAGAAGCGACGATTTTGTAACACCTTCTTTTTCGAAGGGCTGTTTAGAAGCAATGTGGTATCTACCCACAAATACAAAAAAAGAAATGTTGACGGAGGTAACAGCATTTCTAAATTTACGAGGGGATTGTACTAATCATGAGCTTCAGGCAAAATTCGCCTGTCGTGCCGCGAATTTGGTCATTGCATTTGTTTCTAAAGAAAGTATTAAAATGTACAATGAAATGTTTGGTAAGATCAAATCATGGTCAAAGGAAGTAGTGTTTTTTGTCATAAGGGAAGAGGACGCTTTATCACCAAACAATGCAGTCCGTCCAATAAGACAAAAAGGAAACTGGTACTTCGTGAATACACTACAGCTAGATGTATTGAGTCATTTCATTTCCAATAAGATTGCTGAGTACCTCGAGACATGCTCTCCGTCCGATCGCCTTAAATTCGTAGACAACATTCAGCTTTGTTCATCTTTAAATATTGAAGTTGACCAGGAGCACAAATCCTGTCAAGATGCAGAAGCTGTTCTTGAGCAGGTTGTTTGCCGTGTAAGAGGGCAAGACTTAAAAGAATTTAAGCAAAAAACTTTTATCTTACAGAAACACTGGTATGACTGGGTAAAAATTGATAAAACATCGCTAAAAATAGACCCCGATAACGACCAGTCTTTAGAGCATTTAAGAGAAAGCTTGTTGCGTGAAAAAGAAGTTCAAAGAAAAAGACAACTTGCACTAGGGCTGTCAGATCACATGAAAATCTTCAGGCGTGCTCTACATGAATTTTGGCAAAACAAGGAACACAAAAAAGAGACTTTACGGTACTTCATGTTTTCTTTTCAACAAATTTTGAAACAAGAAAGTGATACAGGCATTGGCCCCCATATTCGAAAAATTATAAAATTGCGAGAAAAACTACAAGCTGTAGGTAATTCTTCATCTACAACAACAAAGTTAGACGAACACATGAAGAGAGAAAGAGCAGAAGAATTCCATCTTTCACAAAGGCTTAAATTGTCATGTCAGAAGGAAAGTCAATTTTGTCGGGAAAAAAATTTAGGATTAGAACACTTCATTCGCGAACTAGGACAGTATTATGAAGCAATCATTGAGGGTCACGACAATTCATACGTAGATGCAGATGCAGTTTTTTTACCAGAAATTGCTGCAAATCTTTTTAATCAAGGAATGGCTATTGAAATTATGGACGGGGATACTGGAAGGGTTCCTATTACCTGGGTCACTCATGTTTTAAGGGAAGTATTGGAACTGCTGAATGATGAAACAGTTTTCGTTTTAGGAATAATCGGTGTGCAGAGTAGCGGAAAATCAACTTTATTAAACAGTATGTTTGGTGTCAGCTTTCCAGTTCGAGCGGGGCGTTGCACTAGTGGCGTTTTTGTACGTTTGCTCCAAGTTGCAGAAGAATTTTCACGCGTACTAGGGTTTCGATATATCTTTGTTATAGATTCAGAAGGATTGTGCTCCCCAGAAAGGGCGCAGAGCGATCCTTTAGAGCAATTATTTGATAACCAGTTGGCAACCTTTGTACTTTCTATAACCGACGTTACCATCTTAAATTTTGAAGGTGAAAATATCAGTCCAAATATGAGAGGGGTTCTTCAAATTGCCACGTACGCACAGATGAGAATGAAAAAAGCTAAACTAAAGACGCAGTGTAGAATTACCCAGCAAAAAGTTGGACAAGCGGACGCCCCACTTAGAAACAAAGCAAATTTAACCCAAATAATGGCAATGTTGGACAATGCAACCCTTGCTGCATCACAGGCAGAGGGGTTTGGGGATCAGTTCAAAGAATTTTCTGATATTTTCTATCTTCATCTTGACGACAAAACGCAGTACATACCCTCCCTATGGAATGGCACAATGGTTCCCCCAAATCATTTGTACAGTGAAGCAGTTGTTACACTAAAAAATGCTATTCTTAACGATTTCAGTTACAATACGTTGCAGCCGCAGTTTAGAATTTCTGACTTCATCCTAAGGATAGAGAACGTGTGGGAAGCGGTTAAAGAGGAAACCTTTGTGTTCAACTTTGAAGATACTTTCAAAGCAATTGTGTTTCATCAGTTGAGCATCAGGTATGCTATGCTGATTTCAGAAATGAGACTCTCTATGATAAAACTAAGGCAAAAGTGGCAACGACGAATTGAAGATTCAACACAAAATCTTCCCGAAGTTCATGAAAAAATACACAAAGAGGTCAATGCAGAATTTCAAGCCCAACTTGAAATTATTTTACAAAAACTCGAAGCTCATTTCGAGAGGGACTCTAAGCAAAGTAGTTCAAGGCTATATCATAACAGATTTTTAGAGTACGCCAAATTTGATGTAAAAGAAGCCGAAATTCACATGTTATTTGCTATTCAAAATGATATTAAAGCAAAGGAGAGACAAAACGACATACAAAACACTGTAAGTAAATGGAGGCAAAAATTACAAGAGAAGGCATTCGCACTTAAAAGTCGGGATACTAAGTACAGTTTGCCCGAATTACGAAAAGTCTTCCAAGCACAATGGGAAGAGTTGATGGAATCTGTTCGTGATAAATTTCCTTTGGAGAAAGTTAAAGGAAAAACAATTGAAAATACTTTCATAGATAAGCTTCTTAAGATAACTTCTGGAATGTCAGTAGAGAAAGAAATACGTTCTTTACTGAAGGAGGAAGAAGGAATTTACACACATAAAGGAAAAATTGTCTGGAGTGAGCATTTTCCAGAACAATTAAGTGGCGAGGATAAAAAATTCAAAGGGGAACGTATTTCAGAAATGGTTAGTCAGATACTATTCGAATTAAAACAGGAATGCCAGGGTCGAAGGAAATTTGATCAAAACCTAGTGCATTTCACATTGCAAAATGCACTTCACAAGTTGTCTAGCTATGAAACTGAATCTTGCCTTGAAAATGAAGATGTTGCTTTGGAGGGAAATACATTTAAACTCCCTAATGTTATCGTTGCCAAGGCTCTCCTTCACATTTGTGGTGAAGGACACACTATTATACAAGAAAACCATCAAAAATACGAAGAAGAATTCTCGTGTGACAGACTTTTCGAAGAGCAAATGGACAATCTAAGGGGTGATTTTATAGCATTTTACGAGTCGAAATTTCAAGATGACAGGGCGGTATCCTTTGTTTGCAGTATACTCTTAGAAAAAACCACAACATTTATGGTAGGCATCTTAAATTTTACTCTCAGGGAAATATTTTTTAGTGCATTCAAGGAATCAAACAAATGTCTGTTTGTAGCTGAAATTCTGTACGATATTGCAATTCACGATGATGCAACGAAGTACCTCAACTTAATTGCAGATTCTAGTTTATTCATTGAGTCGTGGTTATTTGAAAAGTGTAAGTCCATATGTATAGAAAAAGAAATCCGCGAAAATATTAACGATATGGTTGACAAAACGTTAAGCGCGATGGTCGACGGTATTTTGTCAGCCCTTAAAATTGCACATTCAAGTGAGATGAACTGCACGGCGAAAGACAGTGGTAAACCATTTTCCCAATGGATTGCTGTTTTTGACAGAGAATTTGAAAATCAAATAGGCCTTAAGTGTACCCTTCCCGACTTAAGGCAATTTGAGATTTCAAGCATAAACGATTTTACTGATAGACTTACTGAGTTTGTTGAGGGTAAATTGAAACAAAAAGTTTTGGAAAGAATTCAATTACCTGAGACCGGTGACTCCAAAGGGATAGATACTTTTTTTACTTTGGTATTAGACGATCCAGCCAGAGAAGTAGCTCAAGCCTTCATTGGTTGTAGGAAACAGTGTCCGCTGTGTGGTTCGCCATGCGACCGATTCCCGTCGGTAGGTCATAAACACGCCGCTACCGTTCACTATCCGTTAGGAATATCGGGGAAAAGCAATGCTAAGTCTTCGCGATTGGCGGTTGACTTTTGCAGTTATTCTCTGGTACGTCAAAATGTTTCCTACAGAGTTCCAGGAAGGAAAGAAATACACGTCACTGCAAATTTTGAAAAAGACTATCCTGACTGGCATATCAATCCAAGGTTCAGCAATTATCAGGCCGATTACTGGAGATGGGTGTTTGCAAAGCACAACAATGATTTTGCAAGTCATTACAATTGCAAACAAGCAAATTTGCCGAAATCCTGGACTTCAATTTCAGATGAAAGGGCTATGCAAAGCTTAAATTACGAGACGCATTTCTCAATAAAAAGACGCAGGAGGACTGGAAGAACCAGCAACCAACGTACCGGGCAGCTTTTTAAACAAACTGGAGGGAAAAATCCTAAAAAAATGTCGGGAACGCTTCGTTAAGAGATTAATTTACACAGAAAAGAAGGAGACGGTTGTGTATAAACAGCACAGTAGATAAACTTAGTGACACTGAATTCTCTTACCCAGGAAAGTGACCAATGTTTGGGCCACGACATGCAGATGAAATAGTTCTACCACCACAAAAACTAAAATAAAAATTGGGGCATGTGCTACATTATGGACATTCTGGGGATAGGGTTAAGGGCAATATTGCAGGAAATAGAAAAGGATGCTTGTAAAAATGCGGCAGAAAAAATATTGTACATGACTGACACATTTCAGTCTTCTCACACTTTTGATACTTATAGCTTGAACAAATGTAGAGGAAGAAAAATATTTCTCATTTTCCTTTTTGCTCGTAAGGTAACTCTGCTTAATGCTAACTTTCTCATATATAGTCCACGTAATACTCCCCTCAACCTCTTACACGTTAATAAATTATTTACGGTCTCCCATAGGTTTGGCAATAACGAGGGGTACATTGTAGACTAGATGATACCTGGGTACCAGTTCTTCAAATTTTCGTTATGCGCACCGTCTGTAGCCTACTTTTAAATAACCTACCCGACGTTCGGGTGTGAGACGAAAAGATTAACCCTAAAACGTATACTCTCGAAGATGGGTAAAGATGGTCCATTTCCCTGAGAAGTCTGTTAATGCTTGCTTTATTATAAATGTACATCATGTCGTACTAGTTGGTAATGTTTTTTATTTGAATTTCTTCCTGATCTACTGGTTGCTACTTTTCAACAATTGTTCGTGTGGTCTTGATTAGTTGAGAATCATAAATTTCCCTTAGTTTTCCGGCCAAATTGAACTGAATAAAGACAAATTTTTATTGTTTGTAATCTACCCAAGTTAAAGGAATGTGCCAGAGTCAAGATAGTCTGCCGAAATGTAACATTTAAAAAGTATTCCTCCTTCACATACCTACCATTAAATTCCGCATTCCCTTCATATTCTAATACAACCGTTGATTTGGCCTAAAATGATGTGTACGAGTCAAAGCAGGTATCTTCAAGCAGGTATTGCCTATTCGAAATGTTGATTTTAACCACTTAGATTTGCACCAGTAAATAATAAAGTGCGATACGGCTGTTTCTTGAACACTGCTGGAAACTTGGTGAAGCAAATATTATCAAATATGATGAGTATATATATATATATATATATATAAACAAAAAAGGTGCTGTTTCCCTTGGTGCAATGTCTACTTGTCTGATTTAGTTAAAATAAGCATACTGAAGGAATTCACGCAAAAAGTATACTTGTAACTCTTCTCAGTACTACCGTGCTTCTTCATTTCAATTACAGTCTTCTGGTTTTGCGCTATACCAATATGTCAACCCCATGTTTTAATACCCAATAGCATGTGACCTGTAAGATAAGTAACTTAAAGTTTAGATCACAAACTGTTCCTCTCTTTACGGATTTAAACAACGTATTTTACATAAATTAAAAAAAAGGATCAGGGCGAATCGGTTTCTAAAATTTCCACTTTTTACTCCTTCCGTCAGATTTTGTCAACTTTGTACATATAATGAAAAGCTACAACGGCGATAACACTCTCTCTAAATATTAGTTGCAACATACTTAATTATAAGTTGCAATATTTCTCAAAAAAGAAACATGTGTGAACATTCTCGGATATCTTGAGAAAATGACAGTTGAATTCCTCCTATATTAAATGTATTTACAGACAAGTAAAAACATTTCATTTTGCATAACATCCATACTTGGCTTTTACATACTGCTCTTTTACGAATCGTTTTTATACCTTTACTTGATCATGTTGCTATGTTGTTTGTATATTAAATAACGGACTTTGCCGGAGAAGTCTTAATTTGGTTCTTCTGGCGTAGTTTCTCGCAAAGTCATATATGTCTTTGTTTCTGTGTATATTGTAACTTAGACGCTTGCATGATATTTACTACTGTTTCATATCTAATCTGGGATGAAAATTTATACTTGAAAATACTTTTCATAGCATGCTTTATTCAACAAATTTCGACTTGTTGTCCCTTTATCGATAACATGCGAGTGTCTTTGTAAATAAGAATGATGACTTTGTTAAGGCGTTTGGCATAAGCTGGATAACGTTTTTACTCGTGGTACAGTTTAGTATCTTAAGAAACAGCGTATGCTCATTACAAATTAATATGTCACATGTGCACGAAGGTACACTTTGCCTTTATATATTTTCCACAACAGGAAATGAACATGGGGTTTAATTTGAGATTAAAAACGCTTTCTTTTCAAAACGAAATCCTTATCAAACATACCTGACATTACCATTCAGATGTTGTTTCTATCGACGATACTAATATTACTTACGGCGATTTTTGTATCGTATGTATCTTTCAGGGCCATCCGTTCCATTTTATGTTGTCTTTGTGTACTCTTGTTTCGAATGGTTTTTTTTCACCGAGTTCCTATGTGGGCATTTTCTATTCCATTTTTACCCAGTCCTTGTGATTAGCATTAATTGACTTGTGGTAAAATCTTCGCCACTAAAAATAATTCCATACATTTTATGGCATGAAATCTGTAACTGAAAAACATATATATATTGCGTCGAAATCGTGTACGCTTGAAATAAAAACATAAGACCTTCCAAAAATGGCTTTAGTGTAGTCAATGTGCCGTGTTGATATTTTCCACGGCTTTAAATGTGCGAAGAATTTTTGAAACTATATCAGGTATTGGCAACTTGCTAGTCTATCGGTTTAGTTTGACTATTACATACGTAAAGGGATTAAACTTAACTGAAATCAGTTTGTCTTCCAAGTCTACATTTGCAATTTCATCTCGGCTGGTCTTTCATCAAATTTAACAAAGGTCTAGTATACAGAGATATGTATGCCTACTTATTTTCTGTTTTATATTGAGAGCAAGTGTTACGGATTTTTCAGTGATCAATACTAAAATTAAAATATGATGCATTGACTTGGTCCATAACAGTTACCATACCAAACATCACAAAATTTATCGTTTTAACGTAGTATTTTGGAAAATTGTGACTAGAAAAATCTTACTTATTGAAATTAAGTGCCTTAAATTTATAAATGACACATGTGATTTCAAATTTAAATACACAACCAATAATTACTAAATCATTATATTCTTAAGTGTCTTTCTTCTTTTGAATCATAATTTATTCGAACTATGGACTCTTAAAACCAATTCAAATTTATGTTTTTCAAAAGTGCACCTCCAGCAGGCCCGTAACCAATGGGGAGGGGGCAGAGCCCCCTTGAAAATATTTCCCCAGTAAGTCATTTCGCCCCTTCCCCCCTTCGGTACCTTGTCTGGCTACAGGCCTGACCTCATAGTATTTACGTCAAGAGGCTCTTTTAATTTCAAATGTGCACTTTTACCCATTTTGTTATTTCGATATGTATATATGTTTATGAACACATCTGACACTAGATCGACTATTGGGGGAATTTTTATATCGCGTTAACGTTAAGATGAAAAAATAAAGTACACAAGAATATTTATTGCCTTCATGTAATGTGGTATGCATGTACGTAAATTCAGTGACCCCTCAGCCGTACGTGTTATGGGATAAGTGTCCGTAATTTGTTTAACAGTGAAGCAATTGCGTATATTACGTGTCGCTTAATAGACGATACAATGCAGTTACGGATTCCCATATACATATAGTGTGTAAAAACGTTAGAGGGAAATGATTTTCCCCTAACGGTAATATTCCCCTAACGTTGATTTTTTTTCAGCAAAAAATTCCCTTATTCCGCAATAAGTTATGTATATGTTCATAATATATA
>WURT03044619.1:0-14062 GCA_009936505.3 Holothuria glaberrima
ATAGCCTCACATTAATGAGCAGTCCTTTGTTTTTCTTTAAACTTTATAACCAATTTTCTCCCCAACAATCAAATGTTGTCTAAATGTGATTGCATAAGAGGCATGAGAAAATTACAAACTTTACATTCCACATGGGGAGGTCCTGTCCCTATTAACTTCAAGGTCATCACAACAGACTAAAAAACAAAGGAAACAAAGCATTCCTTATCAATGTGAGAAAGTGATATCACCTGATCTGCCTAGTAATATAACTCCCACTTGCCTCAAGCTCACTTTGGGTCACAAATGCAGTAACTTCTTTTGCTGATATCACGAGTAATACATGTCCGATTTGAATGAAAATATCACCAAAATGCATAGATTTAGTTCCTCTTTCACATATGAAAAGTAAATTTTTGCTTCAACCCTTCTTTTAACGGTTTCAGAAACTTATATCCATTGTCTGGATCTTTGTGTGGGTGTGTATGTATGTGTGTGTTTTAAAGTGTTGTGAACTATTTGTGTTATTTTTGCTTCAAAAATGCAACCAGATTCAATCGTTTTCATCGTGACGTCACTCACCAATCAGGATTGCAAGAACACTTAGATTCAAAACGATTAGTATGACCGTCATTACTACTTCGATGTAGGAAGAGTTGGCACCTTTTGGAACGGGAACGGCTGCTACCAACATATTCAGGAAGATAGCCCACAGCGATGCAAGCTGCAAGTAAAGACAAACACTTTACAATTGATACAACGTGTAAGAAGTGGATGGACAACCTTACATTTGAAATGATTAAATCCACGTCATCAACGTAGGGAAGAAGGCAGAGGAGGAGCCCCACGCCCATCTCTCAATAGTGGTAGATGGGCAGAAATGTAATGGACAGTTTCAAACTTTTCTTATATTAACTTACAATTTCAACACATATTACAAGGAAAAAATATTTTTGAAAAGAACGCCATGTTCCTGAATTCCTGCTTGTACACGTTTTAAGATTCTAACTTAGCCACACCGTCACCCACTTCTCCCTGGGAAGGGCCCAGTGTCTGATACCCACCCTAATCCACATGTCCTGGGTAAGGGTCTGAAAACGCCTTTAAAAACTGCGTTTTGGTATTTTTCGTGTAACTTTAAAATTTAATAGTTAATTTAATTTTTTTTATTTCATATTGTAAATGTAAACCTACCTGCAGGTAATGCTCGAATTTATCTCTCATTGGTGCGTATGAGGTATGTAAAGTAAGGAAGATGACAGAGAGCGTCAGCGTAGTTAATACAGAAAGAGGACTGTTCCATCCAAATAAAATGATTATGAAAGTTTGCGAAACCTTTCTCGTTAATTCAATAATTTCCCAGAACCAGAATTGATCCTTATAGTTCTCGCACAAAAACCTTAACCAAACTGGATAATCATTTCTCTCTATTCTTTCAGTGGCAGTTTCTGTTTTGGAATACCTGCTTAATAGATAAAGTAGGCAGCATGGAAAAACAATCACATATAGAGAAGCAAAGTAAGCAGCAGTCACATATTTACGATGGACGTCACTTTGGCAGTCAATGGAGTAATCAGATCGAAGAAGAGTTATGTTGGCTGTGTTCTTTTCATCCAGGTAAAAAAAGTCACATGCTGGAGGGTACAGGGCAAAGATGGCGTTACTACTTGATGGGTACGTAACGTAAAGAACCAGTAGAGCCATGGTAAGTATCCTATCCTTCAACCTTACCATTTTTATATTCCAAACACTGTAGTTAATTCCACATTGCTTCAGATCCCAGAATCGAACATAAAACATTACAATAGTAACTGATGTGAAGACAACCACTATGAATGGAACAGAAACACCGATAACAAACATTTCATAGGTAGATAGGTTAATTTTGGGGAAGAAGCAACTAGGTTTGACAACAAGTACCGCAAGGTTAAACTGAACAATGCGCATCCAATCAGCTAGTTGTCTAAAAATGTAAGGCCAGTTAACTGTGTCTAATGAGTCCCAAAACTCGCCCATGATTTGGTAAAACCCCAACACTATTTTGCCTCTGGCAAGAGCTACATCGACAACAGAACGGTGATTTAGCTGTCGTTCTCGACGATATGTATAGATCACGTAAGCAACAAAGCATAGTACGACTAACAAAAGAGCAAATATTTCTCCAATGAAGATCCACAGGCTCGGACATTCTTGACAGAAACCAATCACAGGAAAGTAACCCTCTTGACATTTTGTACACATCCAACCTCTGTAACCCTTTTCACAGTCTCCCTTGATTGTGTCGTTGTTCGTACATTTGAACTGTTTTGGACACTTATGCACTTTAGGAAATGTCTCCTTAAATGTGGAAGTGCTCGCATCATATGTATCACTGAATGTCAGGAGGTTTTCAACAAACCTTTCATAAAGGTTCAAGTGTGGGTCGCTCCATTTCCAGTAATATCCAGGCTGTATAGTAACGTAGTCAGTGGAACATTTTAAGCCCTCTTGAGAACACAAATAACATTTACCAAAGCGATTTCGACGAAAGTAGTTTTCCAAACAGAAGCAAGCTCGATACCTAGCATATTCTGTTTTATTGGTTCCTTCCGGACAAACTTGACAGCTGAGAGAACTGTTACCTCCCCCATGCATAACAAAGGTGCCGCGGTTACACAGTTTACATCCAATGACACTGCTATTAGACTGATACTGGCCAACTTCATCCTGGTAAAATCCACCTGAAAGAGAAATAATTTCCCTTTATACCTTGTCACACCCTTACCTCTTAACCGTCGACAACTGGTTCATAGTTTTTTTTTAATTTAAGCCCCGATGGGCCTAAGGATTGCAAACTATGCTAGGCCAAATTTAATTGCATTTCTTGATATTAAGATTAGTAGGAAAAGTCAAATAAGTTTTCATAAATAACATAATATGGAGAAGTTATGAGGTTTAAAAATAAACTTCAATTACGAACATAATACTTTACATCTCATCCAGTACCTTTAAAACCACTCAGCTATGTCTCAATCAGTACGCACTTTAAAACTTTCCTGTTTAAGTTCAACAGGAAACTGATCAAATGGCCATTAGACCTTTTTACAGAAATTGGATCAAACAAATTGAACGAGTCATGTCCATAGAGCAGGATATAGGAACCTATGTCCTGCTCGATGGCCTTGTCAATTCTTTGACTAGATTTCTGTTCAGTGTCTTTTTTATCGTATTCGGGTCAAATTTTGAACCGGTATTTTAAGTAGTGTTCATGTAAAATACTCAGCCATCATACATATATTAGCCCCGGAAGGGTTTTAAGTAGAAGAGGTGGGAAATGCCAAACTATGGCAAACCCACATGGACCCAAAGTGAAATTTTGCTATGTTTAATTTGAGAAATGACCTACCCATGTGAAACCTGTGCGGGTCCTTTTTGTTCTTGTTGTAATTTTTTGGAGAAAATTGCCAATTCAGGTTTTCTGAAGGTTCTCTGTCCCCTGTGGTAGTGGTATTCAGGTGGAAAATTTGAACACACCTATCATTTATTGCTTAAAAATTTCAGGTCGACAGAAAGGACAGCACCACTCCTGACAATTGTCAAAGTCATAATATCGATATGCATTACACATGCATGACACATACTGGATGGATATCTAAACATTTGATTTTTTTCTCAAAACCCATCGGTGTCGAAATCAGCTCATCTGTTGTTAGCAAAAGAGAATTTCTAGATTTCGTATATTGACCAGATTAACTATAATGCATTCTTGTTAACCAAGTATTGGCCCCACGTCTGGTATAGCAGAATCACACCTTTAATGTTGTTAACTTTACGACGCTAAGCGACTACATTGTGAAAGAAATCGTGAGTGCTTTATTACCTAAAACGTCCAGTGGATGACTTGCAAATTCCTAATGAACTTTTTGTGAACTATAAAGTCATTTCTATTCAGAAGATCAAACAGTTCTTTTTATCGATTCCTTAATTGCTCTCAAATGAAACCCTGGCTTAAGCTTTTAATTTATCCCTAACATGAATGTGGTCAGGAACTTGAAAACGGATCGACAAGTTATTTGATAACAATCTAAATTTCCAAGCTAACTTACTTGCCAAATGTTACCTTCTTTACAATTTTATCAATGACCTATAGGACCAGTTTGTCCAGTAGGAGGGGCTGGACATATATTACTAAGATTCCTAGAATAAGAAACGTTCCTCCTCTGTTCTCCCTCCATATCTGTGATGTTCTCGTCTCTCGATTATTTACTTTGATCTTACCCCTCCCTCTGTAAGAGACAGAATATCTTTACGGTGAAATTGAAGCATCTAAGGGGCTCATAGTCATATTTGTGCAGAACATTGTGCCACATTTACAAAAATGGGTAATAAAGTTAGATTGTCTTGCTACTCGGCTGAAGACATGATTTGGTACTACGTTTTTCAACTTCAAATTCTCCGTTCCGAGTAGACGTTATGCTCTTGATGATGTCACAGGATCAAAGAAACAGAAGTGCGCCACCCCTCAGAGTAAAAGTTTGTACAAACTTTAGTACATACGGAGGTGTAACATGTTTTCAGCGATTGCGGCTTTTCAATTAGGCTACGTAATGATCTCAGTAAATAGGATCTATAGATACCAGGCTATTTTTCGGACAATCCGTTTAACTACTCACCTCTTGGACAAGGCAGACACTGCTTTTGAATTTTGTTCCCATATGTACCTACTGCACAAGATACACAATAACTTGTGTGAAGAGAGGAAGCCTCGGGGGTACAGTTGAAACCTCTCTCTGCCAGCGTGTTTCTAAATCCTTGATTGTACACCAGCAACGTAGTGACATAGGAAGGTGGCACACAGGATCTGTTAAATTCAAATAAATCTACATTCATTCAATTATTTCACAAACGATTTATATCGGCGATATATTTCAGGATCGGATTGCTGACCTATTATACGTATTAACTTAAAACAGTAATGATAAAATGAAAGGCACAATTATTGATCGAGAAATAGCGAAATGTAAAGTTACGAACATCAAGCGTCCATGGCATAACTGGCACACGTAGTAGCAACCAAGGATTCAACAGATCTTTAACTCTTCCCAGCCAGTGACGGGTGGTAAGCTTAATCCTTTAAAATCTTTGATGCCCTTATTGCATTTTTGTCTTCACATATATACTTTAGTCAACAGTGATGCTACGCATGGCTGTTACACTAAGAGGGACTTTACTACTCGAATTTCTTTCCGGTACTGTACCTTTGCGTCAAACACAACATTTTGACGTACACAAGTACAATATCTATCTTGTGACCATAGACATTTTCTTCCTGAAAATGTGTCAGCATTTCCCATGCTTCTTAAAACAGCCTTATTCACTTCGAGGCAACTACCACACTGCATTTTGCAAACTATTATTGATAAGTAAATTGTCAATATTCCAAGAAAGGTAGGATGATGTTTTGCCAAATTTGTATTTGGTGCGAAACACAATTGGGTTTTGCATCTCTTCTGCCACCAAAAGAATATCAAAAATTGTTGTCATTTTTAAATAGTTACATTATAAAGACAAACTTCTTGCAACAAGTACAATGACAAAGCAATCCATGAAGTTGCAAATCGCATTTTCTTCATTTACTCGTCATAACATATGGTTCATGAACTTTTACAACAAATTGACAAGCAGATTAAACAACCGAATCTTGTGGTTTAACTCCAACCTTTAAGAAAAGTTATCAACCTCCTTCTTCGCAAAAGTAACGCTAGTTTGACTTTAAACCTATTTGACCTTTGACCTTGACCCTCAGCAACCAAGTAACACTTCTTTAAATACTAGCTTCATCTTCCTTAACATACAGTGTATAAACATTTTCCAATATACCCATAGTGTATATATTACCTTACCGACGATGCTGCAAACACCCACTTGACTTTTCTTGAGACATAGCTAGTTAGATCAGATTTAACGACACATCAACACGAATGTGTTATATAGTTATGATATAGATAAAAATGTAAAGTTAAAATACGGTTTCAAATACGGTTCAGGTTTCAAGTTCTGTTTCAAATACAGTTCAAATACGGCGGAAGTCCTTCCCTTTAGTCGCCTCTTACGACAGGCGGGAAACACCGTGGGCATATTCTACATCCCCCAGCCCACAGGGGGCTTCTTGAGACATACTATTAGATGGTTAACTCACATATGGTCAACGGAACACGTGCAAGCAGTTCCGCAAGTGAGGTTACACGTGATGGCAACTCAACGGAATCAAGTTAATTGTGCCGTGTATCACTTTAACGTTGATGCAAAAAGATGATTCTTAACATCGTGACACTACTAATGTTTTTTCAGTAGTAGAAACGAAAATGAGTAATAAAAAAAACAAAAAAAAAAACCGACAAATTTATAAAGCTGTACTCACAAAGTAATGTCTGGCTTGAATCTTGGTATGTGCAGTTGGTCACATGTTAAAATGCTGGGAAAATAAATTGAAAGTACTAACTTTTCATTTGGACACTACCAGAAACATTTCAATATTCTGCCTCTAATGAAGATATAGTTCCTTTTTCATTACTAGTACGGGTTCTGTTTTCATTATTACCATAGGGAAGAAGAATAACTTTTCTTAGTGAAGAAGAATAACTTTTCTTAGGGAAGAAGAATAACATTTCTTAGGGAAGAAGAATAACTTTTCTTCGTATTCTCTATAAAAACAAACAATTGCGCACAGTCTATCTGACCTTGTCTACACCCCTAACAGGCACAGTCACGTCATAACAATGAAATCAAAATCATTTGCTGGCGGAGAAAACAAATAAAACCCTCAGATGGAACTGTACAATGAACTTACATCTCACCCTGTTCAGCAAAGCCAGATAAAAACTCCTTCGTCAAATTTCTAACGCGGTTGTTGTGAACTTGCCTAAAAGAAGGATCCAGAAACTTTTAACCAAAACTGTTACAGTATACTGACACAGAACAGAACCCCTTAAATAACTTTTCCCATAATACCTGCCAATTCGACCATTGTTTTGAAATGTGATCTATCTGCCAAGGTAACACAACATAGCAAGTGCAATTATTCTTCAATTCTTTTTGTAACTCACTACAAGTAACTGGCCCTATCACCTGATCACAACCTCTAAATGTATGCAGCCCTTTTGCAGATATTCAGTAACAAGCAAAATTTCATGGCAAGCCCATGCATGCTACTGTTTTCACTAATTAGCCTATGTTCGACAAGCAGATACTTTTATTGTTTTGCCTTTCTTCTTCGTTACACAGAGCTTACCCAAGATGCTTATACTTGTCTGAAATAATTAAATAAATGTAAATAAACACAAATACTTAACTGTATCTTTGTATTACTTTTGTACACAATGTACGCCTGTTATACTTACATCAACTTTAAGGAAATGTTTTTAAGATGATCGTCATACAGGCTCTGTGATAGCTCTGATAATTTATTCCCAAAAAGGTAACTACGGGAGAGAAGAAAACATTTTTACCTACTAAAAAGGTTTCAAAGATTCAAGCAAGGGCCAGTTGTACTTCTTTCAGGGTATCTACAAACTAAAATGCATTCAGTTCTTCAAGTAGATAACGGTACTTTGAAGAAGCTGAGTATTCTTTACCCGAAAGAAGGCGGTAACCAATCATATTATTTTGACTGACGGTTTCGCAACCTGTTGTTTCCTACCATGCAGCGAGAGCACTACTTACCCACATTCCATTCAAACAAATCAATGTACAGTTACTGGAAGTTCCGTATTAAACAGTGCATATTTCGGTCTTTTAGTGCGCAGAGACACATACAAAAAGCGAGTACATTACGCTTGCTTCCTTTGACCTGATGAGATTGCGTATAGTAAGTAGTAACTCAGAATTGGCTTTTCCACCTCTCATCCTTCATTGCATTCATAACAGAATGGAAAGTTACGGCATTAACCTAGCGTTATTCCTTATGAGCTGAAGTAGCCAGAAAGCCCTGAACAACATACATGGTATTGAAAGGTAAAGGCAGCCCTCAAGACAGAACATGTTCCATACTTTGTTATCTAATAACGATTGAAATTATTATGGATTATAAACTGTTTCAATTGTTCTACTGGACCACTGGTGACAAACTATCACCTTTGAAAAAGAATTGAAAGTTCCCCGATAATTATCTGCAAAGTATGTAAATATAGTATATACAACATCTGGTACAGTTCTGGTCTTGTAATCTAAGTTATTTGTTTTTTCACTTAGTTCATTGTTTTTGTTGTCCTTTTTTCTCTTAATTTCTTTGTTTTTATGCATTTTTGTGTTTCTGAATCAGCTACGTCAGTTAACATTGTTTATGTTGTAATGGGGAGTAAAACTCTTGACAAGCCCCTTAAATAAACGAAACGAAATATGCATGCAACACATATAGGTAAAGTTTCATGATATTTATCATCTTAAAATGTTGGTGGGTGCATGCCAGGACCTTATGCAAAATGTTAAATATATTCAAGGTAGTAGTCAGCCTTATGAAGAAGTTCAGGGCGATAGACGAGGCTGGAGCCTCTTGAAGGTCTATGATTATGAAAAGGGACATTTTTACATAAAAGAAGGTCTTACCTCTTATTGGTCCATATTAATTTCCTATCCACTACAGACATTCGCGCCCGTGCGCGTTAAAAAGAGTCAGTAAATGGGGTTTTACCGAATAACACTTTAATTTCTTTGAAATTTTTACCATGAAGTAATTCACATTACTTCATGCTGCTCCAGAAAATTGTTAGTCTCAGCGTCTTTGTTAACCTTGCATATAGGTCCTTTTCCAAATAGCAATTGCAAAGGATTGTGGGATGGACATTTAGTGTGCGTCGTTTTAGTCCACAGTAAAACGCCATTGACAAAATCGACGCGAACCAAACTCTATTCCACAATCCTTTGTAATTGCTATTAGGAAATGGTCTATGAATAAGGAATCAACTCATTTCATGTACGGTAACAACAATAAGGAACCTACAACGTTTATGTACACTGATGTTCACTTGGATCAAGGATTCTGAAAAAACCCTGAATTCCAAATTAGATTACAATTCAGTCTGGTTCTTGGCCCTCCTTTCCTTGGAATGAATTTAGAACGTTACTGTAATGAAGCAAGTCTAAACTGCAATCGTAACTAATGATATCCCCTTAAGCATCCTTTCTTTGGATTTTTACTACTTGATGTCGTTTTCTGTATTTACCGAACTAACCCTCGTAAAAATGATAGCGGTTATTTCCTAGTTTCGCATATGGATACACAGTTCAGGTGAAGTAGTAAGCTCGATGACACAATTGAAGAGACTGAGACCCTTTATACGACAATGTACTACATGGGTGTACCCGAGTACACTCTCTGAAAGGCCTTGGTTCACATAAATTGTTTTATACACTATCATACACACGTGAATCATATAAAAGTGCATACTTGAAACACTGGCATTTGTATCTTTACAGTACAAAAGACCCCTTTCCAAATAGCCACTATATACAAAGGACTGTGGGATAGAATTTTGGTGTACTTCGATTTTGGCCACAGTAAAATACCACTGACAAAAAACGACGCATACAAAAACTCTGTCCCATAATCCATTGTAATTGCTCTTTGGAAAAGGGTCAACAAAGGACACAAAAGTCTCATGAAAGCAATGCAGTATTGAATTTAGAAATGGCCTTTACACTCACAGTTCCGTTACATGACAACCTGACAACATGCCTGCAGGCAGTTGGGTGAGTTTATTTCCGTCAAGAAATCTGTGGAAATATGAAAACTAGTATTAATACAGTAAACAGAATTGTACATTTGTAAAACCTTCTGTAAGTCATCTCACTTATATTTTACTGCAATACAACATGCTTAATGCTAAATTATAGTAATAACAACTAGTAACTTGAGTTACTGTTATCAGACACTATGCAGAAGCCTTTTCCAAAACACCCAGAATTTTTAATGAGTCCACCCATTTTCAGGAATGAACGTCTCCATGTTCAGATTGACAGGTCTAAAAATGTTAAGATTACACAATGCACAACTTCACACGGAACCGTAACTTTAAGTACTCAGAAGACAATATTGTCTTACAGTTGACTCAGCATTGAGAGAGGGCTAAAAAGTTTCTTTGGTAAGCTTTCCAATTGATTTCCACTCAAGACCAGAATCGTCAGGAAATGTTTGACGTATTTCGAAGAAAACAGATTTTCTGGCAGCGTCTTCAGTGAGTTACCTGATAAGTCCCTGCAAAATGTACAATATCGGTATTTATATGATAAGTAAAATTTCAAGCCCCTGCATTTATTTATCAAATCTCAGCCTTTAGTAAAAATGAGCCATTTGTGTATGCTCTGGGATAACTAAATTTCATCAGAGGCAAACAGTCCTGGGACTCTTAAAAGATTATGAACGTGTCTTGGAAAATACAGATAAAAAATTGATCATTTTCGGAGATTACAAAAAGATGTAATGCAGATCGTTTAAAGTAAGGTTCAAGGGGAAATCCATGGGGTCAATTACTTTTCACAATTACTTATGCTACAGTTAGCCATACCAAAAGCGCATGAAAATCACATAGTTATGTTATTGCATACTCTGATTTTTAGTAACAAGAAATGAACCAGTGAGATTCATGCTAAGAGAAGGTGTTCATGATTTACGAGATGGACCTGTTGGTTTGGGGAGCTAGTTATGTGTAGAAATAACAATAAAAAAACTCCTGTGAACTTCTTTATACGTTTTAGTGCAGATCTGTTTATCGTTATCTTCACTATCTTTAGAATCATCATTACCTGAGGTTTTCAAGTTAATCATTGAAGTATATGTAATCATTTTAGAATTAGGAAATAACATAATGAGCATACCACTAATCCCAAACTACAAAATTTATCTTTTTCATTGCTAACTTTGGCCTCGATAAGCGCTTCTACTAAACTCATGTTAGATAAAGCTACAGATTAATTTTTCAAAGCCTCTCTTCTTGTGAAGGTAATAATTAAGGATATATCAACGCTGGACCGTGCATTAAGTAGACACTACCGGGTGCTAATGAAAGTAATAGCATTAACCCCGAAGTGTATTATCCTCTATTTTATGCACAGGTCTAGCGTTAATGAGCCTTGTGTATTCATACGCAAGATTTTGATGAAAAAGATAAAAAAGACATTTTTTGTTATCATTTTTTAGATAATTTTCGATACATAAATGCCACAAACGATAGCAGACGACAAAACACTGCCGATGCTAGTACGGTATTATTATATATATATTTATCGACCGCTTTATTTCAACTTTAAGAAAAACTTCTAAGGAAAGTTGTTGCTGTATAACTAAAAATGAAGGAGTGTACACGGCTTACAAGAATGCCCCTATTGAGGTGTATTTGAAGAGTTTCTCTGGTAATTCTTGAAGTGTCATTGAGTACATTACCCTGTTTAAAAATGATATAAAGTAAAAGTCAAAAGACGGAATTTGTGCTTGAACTTGTTCGAAAAAGATTTGATTCATAGAATATAACCATTGGTTGTTTCCGATACGTAAGCATTGTTGTGAATATGTACAACTTTTTCATACGCGTATGAGACAACCATCGACATTTCACGACACATAATTGTCATCCTTGATTGGTCACCTATTACATCCCCAGCTTTGCCGATTGATGTACAGCTAAGGTGAAGGAGTGAGCTGGAAGACACAATCGATTGCAACAAACATCTTTCACAAAAATGCATTTCAGAATTCATGGTATTTGGAATCTAGGAGATAGAGTTGATAACATGCTATACATGATATAGACAATTGAATGGTGGGGTTTGAAAGACACAATTGAAGCTTGAAGCTCTAATAAGCATCTTCCACAGAAATGCATATCAGAGCTCCATACATTTAACACAGTCTAAGGCTATTGGGTTGGTAACATGATATACCCCACATAGACAATAGAATTGTGAGGTTTGAAAAGCTTAAGCTCAGTCAATTCATAAGCTTCATTTATCAGTTTTTCAAGAAAGAAATTGAACACTAATTAAAACTTTCTAATGACTAATTTCTGTATGTATTTTCCTTTTGCTTGTTCACTTCCGTTAATGATAAGGCTATATATAAAGTACCTACACTGAATCAAAGAGAAAAAACAAACTTTTAAGCTATGGTAAAGAAATTAAAAGATAATGAGATGGATTTATATTGGATCCAAAAGCTAGTCTTACAAATGAGTGACTTCTTTCAGGTCATAAAAGGTTGACTCTCCTATGGTTTTGAAGTTCATGCCGGCAATGCTCCTGTTGAATTTATGATAGAAATAATTGCATTAATGCGTTAATGCACATAGGCAAAAGTGACACTGAAAATTTTTAAGTGATACTGTTTTACATATTTCTGCTGAATGAAAAACCAGTATGAACACATGCGTAAAGGTTTCGCTAATTCCATCGCACTGGATTTCAGCTTTTTCAATACTGTTTATTATGCATCTTCATGCTACACGTGAAAAGTACGCATGATTCCTTATAAATCTTGTGGTATAATATAAACAAGTTAAACTCAGGTGACCTCACATGACATTTGAACCCCAACAATAACGACAAGATTCATGTCTGTTATATAAAGCATCTACGTATGCTGAACATCTATATATGCTCAGAACCACAACTACCTATGAATCGTATCCTGAGATACCGAATACCATTAACCAGTTTTGCATTTTACCTATTGTGACCTCAAACGACCTCCGACATCCGCTAATTATGACATAATTATCTACTTAAAAAGCCATATCTTTATGCTAAGTATAAAAAGTATGCATGATCAAGCACAAAGATTGGTTTTGTTGTTTGACCCTCATTGACATCGGGTGACCTTTGAGCTTACAACGAACGATAGGGCTCATCTAATCAATATACCCATTTACATGTTAAGTATGAAAAGTGTCCATGAATACTATTTTCAGATATTGCGCATAGTTTTAGGAGGTTTTGACCTATGAAGACCTTTGATGAACTTTGACCTCCACCAAAAGACTCAGTACTTCACATTCAAGTGCTACGTATGAGAAGAACTCATACTTGGGATATCACGTTCTAAATATGTTATTGCGGATTTGACCTTTTGGGAAACTCAGATGACCTTAAATCTCCACATAAATGAAGGGGTTATATTCTCAATGAAAGACGCCTTTACCCTATGCATGGGATATTCATTGATTCTTTTCCAATATATGGTGTAAACAATGTTTTCAGGGTTAAACAATGTTTTCAGGGTTTGACTTACGGTGCTCAGTGATGACCTTTGAGCTCCTTAAAAAAAGAATACGGCTCATCTAATTTTATCAAGTATACATCTGCTAAGTACCGTATTAAAAAAACTAAATTTCCGGCATTCTTTTAAAAGATGTGCAATCAAGATTTTCAGTGTTTGATCCCCAGTGAAATCAGATCACATTTGACCTTCGTCAAAATAATTATGATCATGTACTATTTATAATCATCCGTATGCTAAGTATGAAATCAATGCATTTTTCCTGCCTTGATATATTGTGTAAATCAGTGGTTCCCCACAGGAACAACATTACCCTCCAGGTGGCGTTCTAAACTCAGGGGGCATTTAGTGCTTAGGGGCGTCAGGGCGACGTACGAACCAAGCGAGGTACCGTACATTATTTCACAAAGGAACTGTAAAGATGCTATATAGTTTCCTCATATTGTTCTCAAATACGTATTCACTAATGGAGATACAATGAAGTCAAAAAGTCGAGTAACTCTCACTCCTTATACAACTTATTAATTGTCTTAATTGCCAGATACAAGCAAGTCGCATCTAACATCGTTAATTTCAAAATTTCCTGGAGAGATCCATCAAACCTCTATCAGCAGCGACGGAAGCGGAGAGGTAGGTGTGAGTAGTGGTTCAAAATTGTCCCCCACTTTCACTTCGAAACGCAGTTTTGTCCTTGCTGTTCGTAGACAACACATATACTGAAAAAATAGCAATTACTGATAAGTGTTTTATGATACACACATTTTCTAACATCGTTAATTTCAAAATTTCCTGGAGAGATCCATCAAACCTCTATCAGCAGCGACGGAAGCGGAGAGGTAG
>WURT03044630.1:2394-14578 GCA_009936505.3 Holothuria glaberrima
ATTTTTGCCCGACTCCAGAGCACTGGTTGCGGAAGGATTTTCCCAACGAAGGGGCCAGACTCCCCGACTTGGGGGAGAAGTTGGTGAGGGGATTAGAAAAAACCTCTGTACTATACTATGCCATGGCGGGGCGTATATTGCATAAAATTTGTATATAGTAGAGAAAAATAGTTCCGCGCTGCTTCATTGTTTTTCCCAGAATGGTAACCGTGAAAAAGCGAGGGAAGCGCTCAAAAATTTTTGGTAGGCTTACAAAAACACACATGTAATCATTAAGAACAAAGAGAAAAAATAAAAACGGTAGGGGTTGTAGACCGTAACGGAGTTAAAATACGTTGTGTCGACACCACCTGGACTACCAACTAGGCTTTGCGATATGGGATGAAATTTACGACCACTACATAACCTGTGTAGGCTACTCTGCCTACACGTTTCTTGGCAAGGTTGACAGAACTTTTGCTATCTAGCTATGAGGAATGGAACAATTGAAGAGACTGGAGTGACCCGTAAGCGCGCGTAGCGAGCCGAAAATTTTGGGCTCTAATTAGAGAAATTGTCCTTTTGAGAGCCACCCTGGCGCCACCCCTGCCTCTGAGTCTGGAGTAAAGAATTTACCTGTCCAATTTTCCTCCCTACTGAGACAAAATATCTGCCGGATTTGATTAGGCTTCTGACATTTGGGGGAGGCCGCCCCAGCCCCCCGGCCCGCACGGCCATGTAAGCCAGATAAACAGTGGGTACTTTAGACTAAGAGATTATTGTCAATTGGTTTCAAGTTTTATTATAAATTGTCATTTAAGAATTGCCTAGCGGGCCGGATGAAATGGTCTCGAGGGCAGCATACGGCCCGCAGGCCGGAGGTTCCCCATCCCTGCTTTAGGCAATACAAGATCATTTTCTGAAAAAAAAAGTGGCCCTAGAAAAACCAGAGAAAGACAAAGATGATATTTTGATGAGTTGTACAATGCAATGGTGAGAAACAGTTATACTTTGTATCAATTAAACATTGATGAAAAGTAGGTTCGTTTAATGTTCAGGCGCGTCCCTTGTGCCCCCCCCCCCTCACGGAAGGTGCTGAAACCACTTTTATTTCTTACCGGATTCTCACCGTGCTCATATTGGTCCAATAATAAAACACATTATAAACGCTATCAGTATCCCCCTGTGACACCTCTTGTATGCATACACTACAATAGCCAAGAATCCAGGGAAGTTTCATGTATTGGGGAGAGATGCTTCTCCATAGGGACGAAAGTCGAAACCAACTGAAACTGCAGCCCCACCACGGTTGAAAACGAGGACAGACAATTTGGCATTCCGAACTCTCTAGATTGCAGGAGATCATAATCTAAAACACATTTGTCACTTGGCTTTTGCGTCTACCATGCGCTGAGCGCCGGTGCAGTACTAAGGTGGGCCCGATCATACTTCATTAGGTCATTAGATGTATACGTACGGCCCTATTAGCTGTGTTGATGACCAGTCCCGACTGGAAGCAGCTTTAGTCGAGTGTCACGTGGCTAAGGTGTTGTTATTGGGGTGAGGACTACTCCTAGGAAGCACACACAATAAAACAAATATTGTTTCATCCCTAAGGGACAACAGAATTCAAGGCCCACAGCTGGTCAGCTTTTTATATTTGAGGATCAGTAATGATTACTTTGAAAAATGCCGAACGTATTATCGAATTGACGTTGCAAAAAATCCCACCGTATTGACTTTTCTTTATTTATCCATTATGTGTCAACCATTACCATGGATAAAGCGACCGCGATCCGAATTTTTGTTGAAGAATTTCAAATTTTCTTTATTCGCTCCTATATGTATAAGACCTATCACTGGTAGTAACCATGTATAACGTGTACGCTCATTAAGTCTTTGTGAAGAATATACCACGTACAAAAGTGATTGCTTAGATTGATCAACACATTTCCTTTATTCCAATGAAGTCTTATTTAACACAAACTTTCGTTACATTTGAGAAGCTACATACCTTGTAGTTGAAGTAAAAATCCAAAAAAGATCGAAAAATAATACAAAGTTCTCGACATGATGCTAAAAGATAACAAACTGCGTTGTCGTACTACATCCATGTACATACGTCCTAATATTTCAGTGTATAACTTCACCACGTAAAAGGAGTACAGCCTAAACTTTCCACAAATATACGTTTTTCATAATGAAATTAACAAACTATAGTTTTGGGTGGGATAATGCAACCACACAAAGCCAGACTGTGACTCGTTTCGGTTGACCAGTTCTATTTTACTTCAGTAATGAAATCAATGAGGCGAGTACGTATCTGACCGAGGTTGACTATGACGCATCGATGGTTTAAGGTAAAGCATAACAAACTTAAGTTTAACCTTTAAACCTTTCAGGACTTGCCAGATTGAACTGTTTTACTTCGAGGAAGCATGGGGATTTTAAACATTTCAACAAGTTCTTTACAAATACTCAGCCAGGCACAAAAGCTTCAAATCAAAGGTGATCAATGTAGTTTGCACGGTAGTCGGACTGGTAGTTAGGGCGGTCATCTCTATGCCATGCTCTATAATTCATGGCTTAAAAAGTGCATTTAAAGCATAGTCCCTTCTGCCTCCCCTCCTCACCACTCCCGGGACGAATGTTTTGTGTTGTCAGGGGCAGTCAGGATTTATTAAATTTGTTTAATATCATGTCCATCCTTCCTTAGTATCAGAGATACACATGTAGCGTTTTTCAAAGGGTGTGATTGGTTTGATACCAAATAGCTTTTGTGAGACACACATTGAATGGAGTAGCTGCATGTCCTAACCGTCAGGGGTAGGGGATGCGAGCGGGTATTTCCAGTACGAGTACACATCTGTTTATATTCAAGTGTTAGGGATGAACCCCAGGCCCGTAACCAGACTTGGAGAGCAAGAGGGGCAAACCAAGCTGGGGGGGGGGCGATAAGTTCTGTTTAATGGAGAAACATAAATTTTTACAGAATATCTCACTAAGTCATTGAAATATACAAACAGCTAGGGTCAGTGGTGGGGGGGGGAAGGGGGAATGCAGTATGTCGTTTGATCGCCGGCCTGGGCAGGGATTTAATGGGGAGGGGATATCCCCTCCCCTTTTGAAAATTTTTCAAAAATTGGGTGTCTTACATGCAATTTGGTGCCACATATGCTACCTTTTTGGAGTAAAATTTGTGATACAAAATTTACGTATTTTTAGGAACTAAAACAATAACAAAATAAAAAAAAAAATTGCATCCATGAGGGGGTGGCATGTCCTAGTGGCCTCCCCCTGTGTACGTCACTGGCAAGAATATGGACTTAGAGAGCTATTACTGATATTATCTGAGTTTGGAGGAGTAATTCAGTAGTAAAAATTTCTTATTTTCCGCAGGCTCCATAATTTCTGAGAGAGCTCATACCATGAGTTTAATTTTCACATGCCGACTTTATTTGGAACCCCAAAACCATATTATTGAGCCTATGAAACAATCATAACCAAAGCAGCAACACACTACGATATGTATGTATACCACTAAATGTAATAGTAGGCCTATAATATATCTCTAATAAGTAGTCATTGTGTCATGGAAAGGGAGAAAAGTTATTTTTGGGATACTATTAATCAGCTGTGATTATGTGATCTGAGACCTAAATAAGCTGTCAGGTTCTGGTGGTCATGAAAATGCAAAGTTCCCTCATTGTTTGCAGATATTTGGCCAGAAGTCACAACAAGAAAAACAGCCAGTAATATTCTGATTCAAGATTTGCAAGAAAGTACCTTCTATGAAATGTGGCCTAAGTATCATACGATTGATGGTTCATACGTAACCAACTGCAATTTGTCAGGGGATAAGTCAGAGCCCATTCCATTCACTTAAATTACAATAGTTTCACAATACCCTTGAGCCTTCACTTGTAGGAACAGTAAGCCCAACCCATCAAAAGCAAAAAGTAAGGTGACAGCTTCAAATTCAGAGTTTCGTTCATGCAGACGTGATATATATATATATATATATATATATATATATATCACGAATATATATATATATATATATCACGAATACATATATATATATATATATATGCCCTGTGTATGTACGTGTTGTGTGAAACACAACTTAGGTCCAAATTGACCTGCAACCCCCTCCCCATCCCCGCCCATCACATATTGTTACATGAATGGCGAATCAAGAGTGTTGATATTGCAGTGCCCGTTCGAAATAAGGACATACCCCTTCACATAAAAACACCAAACGTGCATCAAATGCAAGGATCAACTCATAGAGGTCTGAAGATTCAAATAGCCCTTTTGTGCGACTTTTCGAGTTCTTGGAACCTCGAGACACAAAATTTGGACAAAAGTTTTTTTCTACATTTTCATCAAAAATACATGCTCAACGTGACGACTTGATAACTGAATGTCTGGAAAAGAATTGGGAGACTAGGGGGAAACGGTGGACTCAAATATGTCATAAGATAAACTAGAGGGAATTCTCCGCTGGTTAAACTCTCCCAGCCTCCTGTGAAACCCTCGCGTACAAACCTGTAAATCACTAAAGGTGCGTGTAAAGTGTGGGTCCGGGGTCCCCTCTGGGGATCTCAGGGGATGATCTGTAAAGAAGGAGTCTAGGCTCATATGTGATTTACCAGGTTGTCAATGGGGGTCGTACGATTCATTATGCATCCCTGCCCGTTTGGATTGTTTTAGACCTTTTATAAATAAAGTGTCAACAGTGTGTATATATGCATATGCGGTGCTGAAAAACGATTGAATATAAAAGATATTAGATAAAATATCCAAACAAAGTTGGTACACTGATTTCACCCGGAATAGAGTGAAAATTCACTCCAAACAGAGCGATATTTTATTTCATGTGTGTGGAGCAACTCTCTCTTAAGAAAGTGAATTTTTACTCCACTCCGGGTGAAATTTACTCTTACTAGAGTCCTCAGTACACTCCTCTTTGGAGTGAATTTCACTCTTTTGGTTTTCAAGGAGCATATAAATTAATCTGCTGTTTATAAACAAAAATTCTTTTTTGCGTTCGTTTGTTCTGTTATGTCAAGTTCACGAGTGGGGGGGGGGGATAAGTTGTCAATATTTCTAAAATAATTTCGTCACTTTTGGAATATCCTCCCCAATGCAAACATTGGGTTGCCGACGTCGTTTTACATGGTTTTACGTTAAACTGGGTTAGTTATAAAATTATGCATTAGAATGGAATATTTACCTATTTTCAAACGGCATTAGATTCGGTTGTCAGCGCACTGCACGGACCAAAAATAAAATCAAAATTTGACTGTTATTTCCAGCAATGATAAGACTGTCATCCACGACGTTTGCCCTGGAAGTACCCCCCCCCCCTCACAAAAAAATCGCACCTTGTTAGGCATGTTGTATTTCACTTCAGTTTACATTTCAAAATCTACCAATGAAACGCAAAACAGTCAGGGATCACCTAGAGAGCATTTCTGTTGAGTGCCATACTGACACCTACCCTGTATCTACTCCTCGTTATACAATTTTAGTGTTTCAGGCTCCGCTAGCTGTGAAGGTGAAAAAGTAAGTCAATCTCAGTTGAGTTGGCTCTGGTGTTATCCCCGCCTCTGGAAAATCAAAGCAAATCAAAGTTTGGCTCTACACACATTGTTTTTCATCCTATCCGTACAATGCTTCTGTTCGTTTCAATTTTGTATGAAGCGAAGCTCTACATAGGCTTAATTATACACGGCAATTGTTCCAAATTGAATCCTTTCAAATATACGCCAGTGCCATTATACTCTTCTATTCATATCTTGGGACCAAGCTCGGTATTACACAATCAAACATATTTCTATATTCATATTTCATGGCTGAATCTTTTGTGCTCCAGCCTACCTTGACGATTTTAGTATAGAGCCATTTCTTGAAGCTTGTTAGCACAATTTAGTCAAAAGAAGTAAATATTTTTTAGTGAACCACTGAACAGTAACTTGAAAAGAAACACCCAAAAGTTTGGAATTGCAAAAAAAAAAAGAAAAAAAAAAGTATTTATGAATGATATGAGTTTTTACAAATTGGTATGCTACACTCTGGCAAGTTCGGATTCTTCCAAAAGAGGGGAGGGTGGATGGGGGTGGCATAGGCGTACGGGACTCTTCCAATTTGGGGGCAGAAAATTTTTGCCCGAATCTCCAAAAAGTTGCCCAAAGTCAAGGAAGTAGATCCATCTCCAAAGACGGGGGGAGATTTTCACCATATGTGAATTGCCGTCCTGGGGGATGGGTCTAAGGGGAGGGGGTGTCACCCTCCCCTTTGGAAAATTTTTGCTCACGTAAGGTGGGATAGATGCAAAATGGTGCTACATTTATTGCTAAATTTGAGTTGGATATATTTCCAAGGATTTCTACTTTTTTAGGAAATCTTTTCATCTTGCTTGTTTAAATGAATTTTGTACTCAGTTCTTGGGGTAAACCAGAACCACACTGCACGAAGTAAGTGAACAGCAAATTGTTAGACTACATATACCATTCGCAAGTTTATTCATATCTTATGAAATTTGGATATGGAGGTGATTAAGACTGTGCAGGTCAGAGCCTTTTCGAAAGTCTGATAGAGTTGATACTGGCAAAAACTACAAGCGCGCGAAGCGCGCTAAATTTTTTGCACTTTTTTTCAGAAATTCGATCAAAAATTC
Organism: Holothuria glaberrima; assembly: GCA_009936505.3. Taxonomy (NCBI): domain Eukaryota; kingdom Metazoa; phylum Echinodermata; class Holothuroidea; order Aspidochirotida; family Holothuriidae; genus Holothuria; species Holothuria glaberrima. The sequence continues at coordinate 9,059 of WURT03044630.1, forward strand.
GGGAACACAGTAGAAATTTGGGCAATCTTTTTACTTTTTCTTCATCTCTGCCAAAATTTCACCTATTCTATGCCCGAATTTTGGTCAATTTTTTGCCCGAATTTTCGACCTCAGAAAATTCTGCCGCCTCGTACACCTATGGGGTGGAATTAACGGTAAAGTTTTTTTTCCAGAGTTCGGCAGCTTAAATTTAAGAGGGCACCCTAGATTGACTAATGATGAAACAGACGCCATTACATAAGTATTTTACTTCCCTGGAGATTTTTTCTAACAAGGGTCGACGGGGGCACATTTTCTTCCCTCCATAGCATACTTTCTGTATCAATTGTTAGTAGCGGCAACGAAGAATTTTAACGACGGGGAAGGGCAAATGGGGTAGAAATTATTGCTGTAATAGCATGCCAATTGCAATCAGGCCCGTAACCAAAGGAAGTCGGAGACCCCTTCCCTCCAAATACAGAGTTTCGATGAGATCGCCTTGGGGAATAAATTATTTTAACAGTTACGTAATGGAGAAAGTTGTTTCCGATCTTAGTTCGAAGGTTTGCAATAAACACCAGAGTTATAGCCATGCAATGAGTGTCGGCAATATATAGCTGAAGCTGCAGATGTCCCGCTACGGATGCTAAAGGGATAAAGAGCCACCACGTATGACAAGTATTTGATGACGTAGTCCTTCATGATGGCTGTGGAAGTGACGGCAGTAGTTATTACATCCATCAAATTAAGTCTAGCACTATTTTAACGTCACAGTAGACAATATTCGATCAATCAATCAATCAACCCATCCATCCATCCATCAATTAATGACATTGATAAAGCCCAATATCAACACCTAGTAGATCTCATTGATAAAACTAGCAATGTGGCCTGAAGACGACACTGCTGAAACTTTATCGAAGGAAAACATAACGGACATAAATACGACTAATTGAAACACGAGTAACATTTTATTGTCATACCGATTAATAAACATAAAGAAAAACAAATAGGGAGTATGCCTAAAATCTCACCTCCCAATGCAAAGGATGTAGACGTCACGCAAAGCAGTGGTTTTAAACAGTGGCGCCGCCAGAATTTGGTGATTAGGGGGCACCACCGAGATGTCATGTTTGCGTAAATTGCACCCTTTTTTATGTGCCCTTCGTTTGTGTACAGCAGTAGGGATCCTTCCTTTGCTACTACATAAAGGTGCCATCCTGAGGGAGGGGTCTAAGAGAAATTTTGTGAATTTAAGGCTGATTAGATGCAAAATGGTGTTATCTTTGGGATATATTTGGAGCTGATCATATATGACTGGAAAGTGTCCATAATTTAGTGAATTCTAATTTATTTTTGGTTAGGTAAAAGAGGAGACTATGCTGTCTAAGAGAAGAATACGTTGTCAACAAACCTATTAAAGCCCCCCTCTTTTTGACTACTTCTCCAAAATACGTGCGTGGAGTCTACAGAAACATTCTTTGACTATTACCCAAATTTTCTTTTGCTTCATTTTGCATTAAAAAAGAGTATATATAAGGCTGGCAGATACCTGTATAGGGCCTGCCGGACGCTCAGGATCGATTACATAAAAATAGGCAATGACATAATGCTTACAGTTGCCATGCAGTATGCTGTGTGATCGCCGCCCTGAGGAGGGGTTTAATTTTTGAAAAATTGGGTGTCCTTACATGCAATCTGGTGTCACATGTGCTACCTTTCAAGTAGAATTTTCTATTAAATTTTTTTACCAATTTTAGGTACTAAAAAAGCCCAGCATCAGTGAGGGGACCCATGACTCAATGGACCCTAAATACGAGATGAATATCTCCTTTTTAAATTGTTGTGATCAAAAAAGTACCCGGGTACCATGTATTATTACCTTCATAATGGTCACGGGATGGAATGCAAACCGTGACGCATGCGCGCGAAGCGCGCCGAAAATTTTCGTCAAATAAGATTTCCATGACAAAACCTGCATTCTAAATATGCATCACTTTCAATTGCCAAAATAAAATACATGGCACTAAAAGCCAGTTTTTACCTGGTAATTCGTAAACAGCTTTGGACTTTTACTGCTGTGCTTCTCTGGGAGTTGCTATCGGAAGATATTGATAAGGAGAACCACATTTTTCGGCAGGGTTTGAAGCGCACGGAGCGCGCAAAAATTTTGATAGTTTGCGGAGGATTTGCGAAAATTCTAATAGTTTGAGAAAAATTTGTGATCGAAAATAATTACCATAGATCAATCACTCGGTCGAAACACACCTCCCCCTACCCCCTACAGAAATCTATAGCTTAAACGCCTTTTTTGATTCATTTTAAAATTTTCAGAATTTTTCGATTGGGGGCAGTCGCATACCCCCCTGTGCCGACGCCACTGGTTTTAAAATGTATCCACTGTACTCGGTAGGAACAGAAACTTAGAAGGTATTCCAAAAAATTACTCATTTCAATGGACATGACCATTTTCTATAGGTAAAGGGGAGAAGAGAAAAATAATGGAGCGGAAGTAAGGGGGAGAAGAGAAAGTTAACACTACTGGGTGACCTCATTTTGTGGTGGGGATTTTAAAACTTCATAATTATACATTGTTACACCTCATAGTTTTGAAGGCAATGAAATCATCCAACAATTTTCTCAATATCAAAATCCTTCCATTTTGCGGCATACCCATCATTGTCCACATCTCTCTGCAGAGATGTTTTTCATTCTAGTGTGTACAATGAATTAGTCCCTCCTTAAAATGGTATGTTCTTACTTTCCTATAGTTTTGTCTGTGAGAGTACAGTACAGGTGAAGCAGTCTGACATACTTTTTCACAGAAATGTATTTCAGAGCTTCTTGCATTATGAATGGCCTTGAGATTTGCTACATGATACACCACATAGATATTAGAATAGTTGGGTTTCACGCAGTTAAATCAGAATGAATACATGTTATACACGTACATATATTATTTTGAAGACATGTCCACTCTAAATACAGTGTCTGGTATTTAAACATTTTGTTAAGCGCATTTTTGCCATCACTTTGCAAACACATTTAACTGCTTAACAGGCATGTCAAATTCCTAAATGTTGAATGTCCAAATGCGCCTAGTTTCTCGAGATTTTCACTTTATGATAGGATTTTACGCATGTTTCAGGTGGGGGCAAAAAAGATACAATATATGGCATTCAATATTTTACAGTGTATAGACAGAGGCGACTATTGAAATTCCAAGCTCATGTTCACAATGTACACTTACCGTGCCTAACAACTTGCATCTAAACAAATTTTATAAAGGCGGTTTGTCAATTTACACAGATCTATGGTGATAAAAATTTTGCGTTGAAAGTTTCAGGGGGAAGGAGGCACTTCCCCGTCCGCTGCGCACGGCCACCATCTATCAGTCTGTGATTACAATGATAATGGAAGAGTTTGTCCGAAACTATGACAAGCGAAATGTTCTACACTAAGAAGCCCCGGATCCTGAAACAATAATTAAAACGGGTGCGCGCGAAGCGCTTCGAAGAAAACAGCAATAAGATAGCGTTTGACTCGACATTTAATTGTAGCCTATTGTTTCCCTTTAGTTTTAAATGTAAACTTGTTCATTACATAGAAAATACTCCTACTTTCCCCAGATGCTTGTTCTTTTCATAGAGCAGGATATAGAACCCTATTCAATGCTCTATGGTTTTTTCTTTCATGTTTCATATTTGTCGATGGTCTGGGACAAGTCACAGACAACTTTTTCATTAGTGCGAAAAATAAGATAGTGCGAGCGCCGAAGGCAAAAGCTGGGGACCAAGGGTCCTGCCCCAGTAATTTTTCTTAAATTTGACGTTTTTTGAGGTCATTTTGGACCAATTCTTGAAAGCGTGCCTCCCCTAGGCGTTAGCAGACCCGTAGCCAGACAAGGCAGTGAAGGGGGCGAATGGCTTCCAGGGGGGAGAAAATTTTTTTTCAGGGGACCAAATGAGTAAAAATGTGTTAAGTGATTGGCAACTTTACCGCAACCATAAACTTTTTAGGGGGACGGAAAATTTTTCAGGGAGGGGGTTTTGCCCCCTTGTCACTCTTGACAACGGGCCTGGGTGTAGTTAGTTAGATGAGGTTTTACGGCTCAGTTTCTAACCAATTAGTTTAAGTCGGGCCGGCCACGGCCTTTTTTCCAGTTGTGTCTCACGGGCCTGGGTGTAAGTTGAAATGCTAATGAAATATTTTTCTTATGGTTATTGCAAATTTAACATAGTAACTGTCAGTCAATTTGCTGAGGATGGTCAGATGGTGGTAGCTGGTGAGGAAAGTTAACGGCAATAGGTGTAGCGAGGGTTTTGGGAAGAGTTTACTAACAGAAGCTGTCCTACCGGAAATAGTAACGAAGCAATTCCACCAAAGTTTTCCTGCGCACAGCAGTACAGCACTACTAATGCGACATCAATTATATTAGGCTTACGCGAACTGGCACGCTGCAAAACTTAGCGAGAATTGCAATTCCCTATATACAGATATATTGGTAGGATATGGGATTTTGTTTGCAATGACCATAATGCATTCAGTGACATATTACTACAATGAGTGACACTTCTGTCAGAGCTTAAGGTCACAATTGTGTGGCTCGAAGGGGCATATTTTGAAAGAAATCTTACGGTGCCAAACAAAGTGCATTCGTCAGCCTTCTCACGGGGTGTGCACAAATTAACGGGCGTCGAGGAAAATCTTCCTAGGCATTTTTATGGTATTTGATATAAATGGTTTCCTTAATTAAACAATGCAAAATATAATCATAACAGGCTAATGAAAATTCTATTTTAATTTCTCTGGTTTCGCTTTCTTTCGCTCATTTTTTATTTTATATTTTTTTCATTAAGTTTTAATTTCTGGGAAGAAGTGGAGGAGAGTCCCGCTACACCCCGCAGATCCCTTACCTCAGTGGATATCAAGAGACTTTTTGAAAGCCTTTTCCGAGTCAAGCCTTTGTCGGTCACTACAGGAAGTATATTCCTACATTTGTTAATTAGATCTCGTCGGTTTACCAAGACTCTACTTCATTGTCAGGGAAGAGGATTAGAATGGGAAGACATGCTACTAGGCACAGACAATTCACACGTGTCTAATCCCATTTCTTTCCTCGCCAACACTAAACCTCATATTTATATCATCTTTAGTCGTTCACGGCCTAGTTCCGCTTTTTCTCCCTTCTTTTCTTACACCAGTCTTCCTTCTGTCCCAACCCCCATTCTTTTCCGCCTTCCCTCTGTCAAGCCTAACTGACCACACAATATTTCGTTGAACGATATAATCGCCATAAACAATTTTGTGGTCGTACCAACGTCGGGTTTATAGTAGCCTGCGAAGCAGACTCTGTAGCAGATTCCAAAAAGATGGCGCTCTCTCAGAAATCTTAATATACCCTAGGTATACACTCTATATTGTTTCGTACTTAAGGTAGCACGCCCCCATTCATAACTAAATTTTAATGCGCCATTTGTTCTCCTTCACAAATAACACCAGTAAGAGACATTTGGATAACTTTTGTGATATGTTACCAAA
>WURT03044652.1:0-14577 GCA_009936505.3 Holothuria glaberrima
TTGCTGCTATTTGTTTGTAATTTGTTGCTTTATCATATGTACCTACTTAGAAAGCAATATTTCTTTTTCCTTTAAGGCTATAGCACCTCCTTGCGCAAACCAAGAGATATGTGTGACTCATTGAGGAAATATGCCTTTTATCCTGCTTCGTTGGGAAACAAGCGTATTATGACGAAATGCAGAGATAAACATTTCGTGCCAGGTGATTATTATCGTTGAAATCTGAGTTGAAATTGGTCCGTACAATACATTAGCAACACTTTGTAAAGTTCCTTCCAGACGATACAGGTTCAGATAGTTTATCACATCGTACACTTTAATTCTTCCTGTTGCTAAGCAACGGTCAGACTTCTGTTTTTACGCACGTCCGAGTTTTGGCTTACCACCGTTTTTCAACCAAGCAAAATCCACTGTAATGTTCATGTAGAATGTTTCCACACTGCACATTTTCCAGCTGCTCGCTGCGTGTGTTAGTAGTATGTGGGGAATTAGAAATCTGTGAAACAGAAAGCACCCTAGCAACGGTTGTTTCCAAAATCTCATTGAGGACGTAATACTGTATATGTCCCACTGAGCTTTGTCATGTACCGTCAGCACGTTTGTGATTGTCGTGTTGTGTATCGAAGCTAGACTTCACAACTTAACAGTTGTGAAACAACGAACGCCTGGTCGTCAATTTGTCCAGTGAACAGAAAGACATACGTGCGACGCACAGACTTTGGGGAAGGAGAGATGGAGGGGAGGGGAGGGAGATCCTACAACAGAGGTCTTCAATTAACGTCAGAACTGGGCGGCATCATCCAGGACAAGCATAATACAACGGATATGCAAAGACAGCTCATGTACAAAACGTTGCGTAAGTCGCACTTACACAACGAATCTTACTTGTCAGTATTCACTGTGTAACTGTGTAAGATTTTACATAACTTGCTTAACCAAATAACAACATACTTGCATTCTGTGCAGATCTGCGCTTGTAAAACCTTTCATTTCGTTTTAACAATAACATGGTAAATGAGATTGGCTGTAGATGTAACAAAACAAGATGCAACTCTTTACCAGATGGGGAAATCTTGAGATCATGTCAAGGCATTGGGTATCTCTTTTCCTCTTTTAAAGATCCCCCCAGGCCGAATTCTTTACCTCCGCCACTGCCGTGTAGGGTTGACATCATTGCTCATGCCCTGCTGTACGTCAGCAGTGTGGCAAAATTGTACTCTGACAGGAAGGGTCGAAAGGGAGGAGGAGGAATTTTTCAAATGCAATGTTCTCCACTAGCCGTTTTGTCCGGGCGCAGAGATCTCGGTGGCTGGATTGAGACATAGAGGGGTAGTGGTATAGGGTCAAGATTCCTTTCTGCGCAATGTGTTTGTGAAGGAGGAGTGGATTTGAAGCTTAGGAAGATAATAATGTAAATGGTGGCATTAAGGCATTTAACAGTAATAGTGGGCAAGGTTTAAAGATTTTAATAGGGTGCGAAATTCGTATTCTATCCTTGAACAGTATTTCAATATACTTTGTCCTCAAACGATGTCCATTTCAAAGTAATGTGTCCTCAAACAACATTTTTATATGATGTATCCATTTTCAACTTCAGAGTTTGTCTCCTTAATTCCGCAGAATTCCACTTCCGCCTATGAAGAATTATGTATACGCTTCTTTTGACGCAAACAGGAACATGGAAAACGCATGGGCCCAGAGTGCCCTTGGTTTCTCAACTAATAGCACACCAGCTGTTACCATGAGAACTACACATCCAACAAAAAGTACTCCACCTCCGCCAACTACAAAAGTACCTCAGATTCCGTCCAAAAGTGGCCTTTCTCTAGCTACAACAGACGATGAATGCAACGAAACGAGTAACTTTGTTTTCATTAAGACTCATAAGACTGGAAGTTCGACGCTGAGGTCATTGACCTGTCGTTTTGGTTACTTCAGAAATTTGTCTTTCGTTCTCGGAGGCGGGGGTATAATTGGTCATTTGAACGGGGTTCCTATAAAATTTGGTAAAAACTTTTCCAATCTCTTACCGCCAATCGGCGTTCGTAAAGGGGATTTTGCCAATTATAAGAATTACAACATTTCAAACATACATCTCATTTACAGCAAAGCAAGTGTAAAGAAAATTATGTACCCCGCCAGTGATTTAAAATTTTTTACCATTTTGAGAGAACCGTCCGAACAGTGGCTCTCTAGTTTTCAGTATTTTAAGCAGTACGTCAAGGCTGGCCTTAAACTGGAAACTTTGTCGCAAACTTTACTGCCATATCTGCGTAAGTTAAGACCAGGACAAGGCAACTTTAACAAGCAACTACGCGATCTCGGTGTAGGTTCGAAAGTGATTCTTGGAATGCCGAAAGTACTAAATGCAACAATTATGCGATTGGACAAAGAGTTGGCATTTGTTCTAATAATGGAGTATTTCGATGAATCCCTCATTATAATGAAAAAGTTATTTTGCTGGAGTTTCGAAGATATATTGTATGTTAAAAAACGTCAGCAACCACATCCACTCAAGGTTAGCGCAGAGGCGCACAAGGAAATCTTGCGACGCAGCGCCCCCGATGTCGCCCTTTACAATCACTTTCTGGGAGTGTTTTGGCGGAAAGTAGAAGAATATGGACCCACATTTGATGAAGACTTGAAGACGTTCCGCGGGCTTCTCAATGACACTTGGGACGAGTGCATTGGCAAGAGTGTTGCGCAGAGATCCCACGACAGGTACATGTACGTAGAAAACTACTTGGCACAAAATAGTTCGACTTTTTGTTGGGCATTAGTGAATTCAAAATTTGCGATGGATGTCGAAATTGTTCGTCGCCAAGGAAAGCCGTCAGATAAAAGATGGAAATACCTCTTGTAAACGCGAATATATCCGCCAGAAGAAAGGACGCCATTATTTCACACGGGATCCCCTGAAATCGAAGAGTAAACATTACACAACAGCTACATGTACGTAGAAAATTACCTCGCAAAATATTTAATATTTAGGTCTCCTTTTTGTTGGACATTAATTGAATTCGAAAGTTTGGTATGGGCATTCACATTCATTCACTCATTCATTTCAGTGTAAATGTAACCTTCATTTGTAGGGGTCATGAAGTGCATTCGATTGTTCGTTGCAAGAAGAAATGTTGAAAACTTATGTTGTGATAGGCGATCTACTACTGACTGCCATAGAAGGCCTGTAATGCACGATGTGCTCACTTTGCGTACGAGCACTCTTTTGTTTCTCTTTAAAAGTTACAACCAATTTCCTCCTCCATAATCCCATGTTATCGGAATGTGAAGGAACGAGAAGCATAGGAATTTTACAAACTTCACATTCTCCATAGGGAGATCCTATTCCTGTTAACTTCAGGGTCAACACAACAGACTGAAAAAAAAAGAAACAAATCATTTCTCATCAATATGAGGATGGAATATAATCCCTGCTTGCCTCAAGTTCCCTTTGGGTCAAAAATGTAGAAATTTCCCTTGCTGAGCGCTACCTGTCGGATTTGAAAAGAATGATAAAAGTTACGTCAAATTGCGTAGATTTAGTTCCTCTTTAACAGTTTAACGTAAATGAAAATAAATTTTTGCCTAGACCCTTCCTTTAAGCAAAGAGAACATTGTGCTCTGACATAGGCCTGTGCCGCTTCAGTGCATAACTTGAATTGGCCAGCTGAATAGTTTCAAAATACAAATCGCTTAAATAAGTGCAAACGAATTTGTAATGGGTTCAGAAGGAGGGTTCATCTATCCTGTCCATCTTTACAGAGGTCAGGTCCTAAACTTGCTCCAAGGCTTTCATGTAGTTTTCTCGTCACATTTACATATCGGCCTACAGGGAGCTACTATAGAGAGACTTTGGGCAAGTCTAGTCTATGTGCTTATACGGAAAAGTGAGGTGATAGGGAGGACAGAAATCCCTATCCCACATTTTTGGAGAGGAGTACGTTGACTTGCTCAAATTTCCCAGCGTAAATTTTATATCCGGGGCCCTTAAAATCTCCCTTCACCCCACCCCCTGTCTTCCACTTTTCGAACAAATCTCCATCATGTTTTCCTTTTCAGTCACCCCTTCCCCCCTCCTCCCCAGGGGAGTTCTGGTTACAGGCTTGGGGAGAAGTAACAACAAAGACGCAGAATAACGTATGAGGTTTCCTAATAGTATTTAGTGCTCATACATTTTCAAAAAGTCAGTACGCTGAAGTCATTTATATTCAGTCATGAGATCAACTAGAGCTATAATATAGTGAGACGCTTTGGATAGGATGTTGTCACTTTGTGCCATTGGCTTTTTCTGTTTTGTAAAGAAAGGTTTCGACGGTTTGTCGGAGGTGGAAGACCGGTGTATAGCTGTCCAATACTGCATTATTATATTCAGGGTACAGTATGTCGCCCAGCTATGGATCCTGGTCAAATTTCCTTGGAACAATTTCCATCCTGGCAACCCTCCACTGAACAACTTCCCCCTGAAAAACAACCGGGACAGTTCCCTCCCGTTCGGCATGAATTGTCCGGGTACATTGTGCCGGGGGTGGGGAATGAGGTAAGTTTTTCGGGCTCATCGAATTGGTATAAGAAATATGTCGGTAAGTCAAGAACATTATAACTCACCGTGGCTATTGACCGGGAAAGCCCTTAGCACGGTATGGCATGGCGGACAATATTGACTAGCTTCTGATATCGGTATACCGTCTAATCATAGTCATTCCCACAGTATTTGTCCGAGCCGTTTTCCCTGAGTTAATCCGACCTATATTTCGACGGCGGTACAGATTAGTGAAATGGATTTAAGTGTAAACGGTGCGGCGGCGAACCAAGCATGTAAGCTTTTGGCAGCTGATCCGTGCTCTAAATTAAACGCTGTGATGAAATTTATAAAATGCTTCTCGGTTGCAGTAGAAATTAATGTTTTGAGGAAAATAAATCTTTATGAACATTTTAGTACATGAATATGTGTAAACAGTGAATACAGAATATTCGTTTCCTGTGAGCATATTATGTTCTGTGAGTATATGAATGGAAATGTTTCTTGTAAACATGAATATTTTTCTTGTTAGAAAACATGAATATTTATGTTGTTTGACTACATGAATAGTCAGCAGTGAATTAAATATTCATTGATTAAATTTATCATTAAAAGATTTACTTCAGTCAATAACTGCAAAAATATTTGGTACCAGTATGGCCTAACTTACCACCACAAGATATTCCTATGCTGAGATAATGAAATGATGAAGTTCATTCACTCAATTTAAACTTTAGATGGTACAATAAATTGTGTTGTCCCTCTTTAACACCTAGATTACAATCTTTGTTCTTTATTTTCCTTTAGCCATTACAATAGGTCGTTTACCCAATGTTATGTTAAGATCTTTATCTCAATTGAAAACAAAAGCATGGAACATGAGTTAAACAAGCAGGATATCACACATTACTGTACAATCTACCATTTCATAATTATTCTAGGCTAATGGTACACTTCTATACCCATGTCATTGAGATTTGTGTACGTCATCGCCAGTGCATTTCGTAATAGGCCTTGGTTCATTCTTCTGAAGTTGTGCATTACACTTTCATTATCCAAACGCGTGCAATGAAACGAATATAAAATTATATGAACTATATTTCAATATTTATTCGATTTGATACGAAATAAAACATTGTGCTGGTAGCCTTCATATGAAGGTGCGATTGTCAAATTTGTTTCCAGTAAAATTGTTGGGATAGTTTCGAGCCTCCGACTCAGGGTTGAGGTGGGTAAAGGGAGCCGCCAATAGGGTAGGGGCATTGAGGACATATTCCCATTTGTCCCCACCCCTCTCCCGTTCAATCCTCTCCTGTATAAAGGTCTGGTACACTGTTTAAAGGAGGAATGCGCCCTCGCAACGTTTTGCCCCCAGTATATCTGCTGCCTCGGCGCACCCCCCCCCTCCCCTCCTTGGTCTGAAATCTCGTCGGTCCCGTGGGTGTAGGTAGGGCCGTAATAGAAGGCTGAAGATTAATGTGAGTCGTCTTTGCGGAAACTTTTGTCAGGGAAGACGAGATTGACCGTTAATTGTGTCCCTGCCCCTTCCTTAGTCCTGGGTGTTGAAGGCAATCAGGATTGACAATGAATTCTAACATGCATTATCTTTTACTATAGTAAGATTGGATTCGGGAGAATCCAATCATTAATATAGCGGAAGAGAATTCTTTGTAAGCGTTTTGCGCATTTTAAGAAAAGCTGTGCCTTATGGTCAGCGGAATAATTTGCGACCAGATAATATGTATTCTATTGTTAATATCTTAGAAGGATTGTATGTGTGTGTGTGGATCTTTTTCCTTGCTTTTTTTTTTTTTTTTTTTGCTTTATTATTAGATAATTTCGAACACAGACGATACATATGTGTCACGAAGTAAACGTTTTACCGCGGCAGGGTGTACAGTAATGAAGCAGTAAATTTTTGTTTCATAATGGTACTAAAAACTTACATTCATTTGCTAGGTTTAGAGAACAACGGTATCTCAGGGCGTAATACTGTAAGTCGACAGTAATGAACTTTTTACACACTTTACCTGTTTACATTTACCGTGGCCATAAAAGGGGATGAAAATATTCTGGCCTTAGGTGAAGTTTACAGTGCCAATAAAGGAAACAGCTGAAAAGGTATGAAGCCCATACTAAAACGGCATCAGTCTTTATATTCGGTTGCTGAAAGATCGCTTTCTTAATCATTCACAAGGACGCCGCCGCTTTCCACTCATTTTGGCGATGTGTATGTAGTTGCTTATACGATTCAGTATATGATTTAGTACAAAAATAGACAGAGTACTGCTAATATAAAAATTCATCTGATGCTAACAAATATCGGGTCTATTTTGCCAAGAAGCAAAACAAAAGAAAAAATCATAATTAAAAAAAAAATCTCAGACACAAAGTAAGCTTGAAAAGTCAAAACAGACTTGCTTCTTGTCAAAGTTTTAAAGAGTTAGAGTTAGATGAGGTTTTACTGCTCAGTTTCTAACCAAAAGGGCAGTTTGATTCTAAATGATTGGAATGGTTATATCTCTACCACCTAACAAAGTAAGAAGATACTGCTTTTTGCATTGGACTTGGAACTTTGCTCTTCCTTTTGTTACTGGAATGTGATCATTTTATTTCCTGTGTTTGTTCACAATTGTTAGTTAAAGGAACATAATTATGCTCTCTTCCTTCAATATTTGCCTCCCGTAGTCCTATCCACCTATTTAGAGGGTGACGGTGACACAATAAGTTAGGAAAATTCGTACGCTTCCATATGGGAGCATCTGATCGCTTTGAAATATGCATATGCATGTTGTATATTAAGAGCCTAACTCTGATTGGCTAAAACCCTAACCCTAATAATCCTAACCCTGATTGGTCGTAACCCTCTGTGCCTCCATCGTAGTGTTTGAGTTCACGGGAGCTACGTTTACGATAGAGGGCGTTTACATTGATTGATCAATGACATCCCCGGCTAAAACCATAGTTTTTAAAAATATCTATCCCAAATGATCACCAAGAGACGCAGGCCTCGCCAGGAACGATCTCAAAAGAAAGTTGGTGGTATATTTCTTCACGTTTTCATGGGATCTCATCAAGGTACAAGGTTGGTCATTCGGGGTAAAGTTTGGATGGCACGGTCCCATAGTTCGGTTTGATGCATTACCCTACAGTCTCCCCTCTGCCCCATCCTCATATTTGGACAGCGTCGCATTTATGATAAGAGACGACTTTGCCAGCCGCGTATTCAGAAATTTTCGAGGGGTCCATGATGGATAAATCTCAAATCCAACGATGGTGCACCGAGAACCGTGAGTGTGCACGCGTGGGGTCCCGAGGCCCTTAGTGAGGTTCAGGGACGGAACCTCGGTGGATCCGCGGAGCGAAGCCACCGAAACTTGCAATATTTCATATTAAGAACGCAGAAAGTCGGTTCCAGATACCCTGTTAAGATTTTATATCACTTTATATTTTGTTAATAGCTGAGTGCAGGCTATTATAAGGGACTCTGTTTAGGTCCAGGGAGCATTATGGGGTTTTCTTAGAATTTTGTGTGAGGTGAACATTTAGTCTTAAGAAAATGGTTTTTACCATAATAAGTGTTTTTTCTATGTAAGGTTAGTCGGGTATTGGCAGTGGGGTAGTCAGGTTTTTTCGCACGGGGCCGTGCAATATGTTTTGTGATCACCGGCCTGAGAAGAGGGGGTTTCCCTTCATTTAAAAATTCACTGAAAACTTTAGGTGTCCTTATACGCAATCTTTTGTTTCATACGCTACCTTTGAAACAAATAATGCATTCAAAAATTTACATATTTTAAGTACTAAAAAAGAAGTATCGGCATCAGTAGGGGCATGGCCCAATCCCCCCCCCCCCCAAATACGCCACTGGATATCGGGTGTGAATGGTGAGATTTAGCTGATTTTGCACATTGTAGCCCTCCGTCTCGTCAAATACTTTTATATATTTTTATAGAGATTTTTTCAACTAAAAACTCCACCCAACGCACACAGAAGGATATATTTTCATTAAATTATAGATTTTGCTAATGTTTCCACCCTCGCAGAAACCGTCTCACAGGAGAAAAATTTATTTCTCGCTTTTCCAACATATTAAGAAAATGTGAATTGTTTTAAAATATCTAAAAGGGCAGTGTGATTCTACACTGTCAAAGCTTACACCCAATCCATAACATGATATCATGCATGGCAATATGTCTCGAGACTAGAAACCCTAACCTTTCCTCATGTCTCTTACCTGCTTACCCTAATCTACTTAGCTTGTGACATTTTGTCAGACGTGATATACATTTCTCGAGACAAGAATGTGACACCTTACAAAACAAAGCGTGAGGATCAGCTTAGTTTTATGTTTATGCATGCATCAGTTACTGCATTACGTCATTTCATTCCGTTCTACAGGTCCAACTTTTTATACATGAATGTACAGTATGATCTTCCCATAAAAATGTGCCAAAATGTCACTTTTTTATAATTTCTATTTTCATGGTGGAGACCTACGTTCGTGACATTTTAAAGTTTGTCAACTTTGTCTCAATACAAGGGTTTTAGGTTTGAGGGTTTTTTTCAATACAAGCGAAGTGAATAGGCCTACTGCCGTTAATCTTTCACCTTCGCCAACTGTCTATAGCGTAAAATGTTTATAATTGATAAGTATTAATATTCATATTTGTCAATGCAATACATTTGTTAAAAGTGACACATTTTGTAATTCAATATACCGTATCTGATATTGGTATGTATGTGTAAGTCTTATATCCATTTTTCCACATGCAAGTGCAATTTTCAAAGGACGTTTAGGTCAAGTATTTCAGGGTAACGAACAAACTTGGGCTCATCGAAGACCTATACAAAGTTGGTCGTGGGAGACCACCGGGGAGATTCGCATGTTTTCTCGACTAAGTCTCAGAGGGTAACGAGTCTGAGGTGAACTAAAAGATATCAATACTGTTTACGGGATCGTCATTTAATGTCCGATCCGATGGACTTGATTGTGTCTTCAGTCATTACACACTTAACAGGTGTTGAAATGGGGCACACATTTTGATTTACTGTAGATACGACACACCATGCCAAGGTCTAATAAGGCCCGTAGCCAAGGGGGGGGGGCAGGGGCGAAGTCCCACTTGGAAATTTTTTTCGTCCCCTGAAAGTTTCAAGTTGCCATTTTCTTAACACATTTTTATATGGGGTGCTGGTGTAACTAAGTCATAAGAAAATGTCAAACAAATTACCAAAAGTTCAGCGTTATAACTGAACGTGGCCAATAGTTTCGGCTCCAAAATATTGATAAAGCCATGGGTTGAGCACTGACATAGTCAGGATTAATAGCGGGGACTATCTGCAGTAAGACAAATTTTGCAATGCAAACAAAGACGTAACGACATAGTCATAATTACTTGCCCCGTGTACGGGCAATGGAGAGGTTAGTGGTATTTGCCAAAAGCAGATAAGAAGATATTTGTAAAGAAAACAAAAAATCATTGGTTGCACTTTCAGACCAGACAAATGCTTTTTAAGAAAGATTCATGGAATAATTTCCGGCGCAAAATTACGAACTTCCGGAGAGGTTAGAAAATAAATCTGTGCGTTGTCATTACAAACAACTGCCGGTGGCAATGCTGAATGTGGTGCTTCAGTAATTTATTTAAATAAAGCATTAACAAAAGAGCGCCAGCTTCTTTAGAACAGCTGCATTGGAAAATTCTCGTGACTGAGACAATTGTAGACAATACTCTTGCCAAATTTAGGGAAGTAAGTCAAAAATCGAATTGGTTTACAAATGACTAATTGTTTTGGTTCACTTCCAAGGGACTCCAGTAATTAACGTTGAGGAATGATTTGAACTTCCTTCAGGTGTGTATGGATAATACGTATAGGTGTATTTTTTCAGAATTCGATTCGGGGTGGGGGGGGGGCACTGGATACGCCAATGTTTTTGGTAATTAAACAGGTAAAGATATCTGCCAGTATGATCGTAAAAGCTTCACTGGCCGACCCTATAGCTCTCTTTCATACTCTGCAGAGTGGATTCTGCTCATCACCCTTTGTGGATTCCCAAACCAACGACTGAACAATGAATATATGTGCAGCCTGCTACGTATGATATCTCCATGAACTGTGGGGTCTTAATAAATACGAACTCTAGTCGGTTTATACTACGGTACTCAAATTGCCAAATACAGTTAGTATCTTGACTAAACCCTGTGTGAATCGTGAATCCTTCGGTCCTGCAGGTTTGCATACAACTTACAGCAATATTGTACGCAGACTGGCAGACTGTCAAAAAGAAACTTTTTTCACCCATTCCGGAAATAGTTCTCTACCTGGATTAAGGGCAATGAACGTTATGTGACTGCATAACTGACCTGCTGACCAAACGAGCTCTTTCTCATTAGTGAAATTCCTTCACCAGGGGGCAGTAAACAATGATAGTTGAGCAGACTAACCTCTATTCCGCAGGCTAGCTAGGGTATGGGAGTGAACTCGATATGTGCTGGCCAATGAAACTTCATTTTGCTCACTATTTCGTCATTTTGTGGTCAAATGACCACAAATGTACAGAAAAAATGACAAAAAGTACCGTATATAAGGCAAGTTAGATTAGTAAGTTGTATTACATTAGT
Source organism: Holothuria glaberrima (assembly GCA_009936505.3). Taxonomy (NCBI): domain Eukaryota; kingdom Metazoa; phylum Echinodermata; class Holothuroidea; order Aspidochirotida; family Holothuriidae; genus Holothuria; species Holothuria glaberrima. Next base: position 11,143 of record WURT03044652.1, read on the forward strand.
ATTTGCTTGAGTGAAGACGTGTCTCTCTCGTAGCGCCGCGCCTATTCTCAAACTGTACCGTGTACTGTATTGCATACCGTGCTTTCCTTATATCCAGTGGTTAGTGTGCTTTTACTTATATTTCTGTTGGCTTAAACCAGTTGAGTGTGCCTTCCTGCCATTATGGCAGACCCTCCTAGCCTCTTTGACCTCCCTGAGGAAGAAGAGCAACAATTTACTCTTGTGAAATCGAAAAATCCGAAAAAACGTTTCCGAGTGCAGTCTGATGAAAAAGTAACCGAAAATTTTTCTACTACAAAAATTCAACCGATTATTGTTACAGGAATAAATCACGAATTAACCCAAAACCCGATTAAACTAGCAAGACAAATTTCTAAAGAGAAACCGATGGTTACAATTAAAGAAATTAAAGTCACTCGCAATAAAGCCGTGTTAATTTTTCCAAATGACTCACAGTCAGCAGTAGCTCTTCTTAAACCATGGAAGCCAAACCCAGAAATAGGTCGACCAGTTCCAAAGATACCCCAAACTAAAAATGAACCAATGTTTGCAGTAGTAATCTGTGGGGTTAACCCAGAAATAACCGTTGAGCAAGTAAAATTAGAATTATCAGATTCTGGTTACAAAGTCAAGTTCATAAAATGACTTATTTCTAGAGCAACAAATAACCCAACTTGGAAAATCAAAGTGATTCTTAATGATAAACTTGATAAAGACAAACTATTATCAGAAGGAGCCTACCTTGGTTATTCAAAACATCGAGTAGAAGATTACTCAGAGCTTCCGAATCTAATCCAATGTTTCAACTGTCAAGGCTATGGTCATACCTACAGCAATTGCAAAGAAAATACTAAATGCTTAAGATGTGGTGAAAACCATAACGTTAAAGACTGTAAAATTGCCAAAGAAAACAAAAAATGCGTAAATTGTGGAGGAAGCCACGTAGCTCTTTATAAAGGTTGTCCCAAATATCGTGAAGCGCAAATTGAAGCCAAAAAAGTTGAATCTAAGAAAACGTATGCCTCAGTTACTAAAGTCGAAGTCAAAAATCAAGTCCCTAAAAAAGAGAAGATTAACATTACCCTATTTGTTTCAGAGTTAATCCGGGCTTGTTTGACAAAATGTGAAATTAAAATAAAGCAATCTGACGTCCTATCCTACGCGGTTGTTTTAACCCTTTCACATTTGAACCTTGAAATTTCAGGTGAAGAATTATTTCAAGCTCTAAAAAACCAACAGGTAAAGGAAAAAAATTGACGAAGCTAGGCGTAATGCCTCAGGAGGGAATGGCGATACGTAACTCTAATTCCATACCAATAAATTTGAAAATAAATACGCACAGATATAAAACAGGTCTACCAAATTACAACGCAATGTATAAATCTCCGAATCTTAGCTATTCAGTCAGAAATACAGTCTTGCATCTAACAACTTCTACGATGGGTCAAAAAGCTTATAAGAGTCTGATAATTACTCACATTAAGCAAACTTTAGTCGAAATAAATCGAGGAAACTCTGTAAGAAATGGAGACTTACGGAAACGATTTTTCAATACTCCATCTAAATATAAATAGTATTAGGCATAAAACCGATCTCTTAAACTACCATCTTCATAAATTGAAACCTAACATTATCTTGCTTAACGAAACCAAACTGGATAATTCTATTAAATTAAATATTGCTAACTATATCATTTTCCGTGCTGATGTTTCTAGCTCTAGAGGAGGAGTGGCTATAGGCATTAACCAAAATACCATAGGGAACATAAATGAATTACATATTCAAGACTGCCAAACTTTAAGTGTTCTGATTCCTACGAAAGACAGGTTAAGACCTCTGCAAATAATCTCTTACTATAACCCCCCTCATAAATACATAGATGAACAAGTTATTAAACTCTGTAAAGAAAATACACTATTAATAGGTGACCTAAACTCTCCGAATACCGCCTTTGGCTGTAATAGGACTACTCCAAATGGAGAAAAACTCAGAAAACTCCTTGATAAATATCAACTTACGCTGTTTAACCCAAATCTTAAAACAAGAAGAAACCCAATAAATGATTCTGAGGAGCTTCTAGATATGGTTCTAGGTACTACTATAACTACGAAAATCCATGTAGAAACCATAAGCATTGAGGATAATCTCTTAAGTGATCACTACCTAGTTTTAACTAAGCTTAAACTAACCACGCCTACTTCACGTGAAAATCACTTCTATAGACCTCCTCAAAAGTGCAACTGGGAGAAATTTAAGAAAGATGTAGATGAAATCACTCCCACCCTTAACTCTGATTTGGAATCCCTCGAAATAACTGAAGATTGCCTTGATTCCTTTGCTGGTAAAATCTCGACTATTGTATCTCAGAATTTTAATAAAAACACTCCCTTAGTACGTAGAAGATCCAATACTGGGACGCTTACAAACCACATTATGAATCTTATTAAGACTAAACGTAAACTAAGGAGAGACTATCTTAGAACCCATAACCATAATACTAAACGCCAAGTAAATTATCTTAAGTACCTCATCAAGAAAGAAATTAAACTCCAAAAAGCTAGAAACTGGAATGAAACTTGCAAGAATATTAACAATAGTGGTAGTAGTCGGAATTTCTGGCGTGCAGTTAAGAAGACAACAAATCCGGCATCGGATACTAAACGTAAATATTCCACCTTCATTGATGAAAATGGAGACAAAGTTATAAACCCAGAGGATCAAATTAAATTACTCACCCGCTACTTTAAGAATATTTTCCAAACTCCTTTTCACGATAAATTCGATAGGCAATTCAAGGATGAAGTAGACTTGTTCATTACCGAGAACAACCATAATTTCAACTCAAACTTTCACGACCCTGAGAAGGATGGAAATCAACTAGCTCATCAGGTTTCAGTTTATGAAATAACGACAAGTTTAAGAGATCTTCCCTCAAACTCGGCGCCAGGCCTTGATGAAGTTACTTACCAGATGATAAGACACTGTCCACCATCTTTCATAGATATTCTCTCTAGATTTTACACAATCCTTCTAACCTACAGTTACTTCCCAAAACCTTGGAAACTATTGTGATTCCGAAATCTCAGAAAGATCATAAAAAACCTGAAAATTACCTCCCTATTAGTCTACTCTCCTGTCTCGGTAAACTTTTCGAAAAGATTATAACCACTAGACTTAAAGACTATCTTGAAGATAAAAATTTCTTTACTTCAAATCAGTGCGGCTTTAGGAAAAATAAGAGTACTATAAATCATCTTTTCACAATCACTGAATCAATAAAAAATGGTTTCAAAAATCAGAAAACAACAACTGCCATATTCCTTGATGCCGAGAAGGCATTTGACCAAACGTGGCACAATGGACTTAAATTCAAACTGAACTCATTCAATATTCCTCCCAAATTTGTAAAAATCATCTCGTCTTTCCTCAGTGATA
>WURT03044663.1:0-14577 GCA_009936505.3 Holothuria glaberrima
TATATCACGAATAGTTTTTAAGTACTGCATGGAGCACTTTGGTCACATGAGGGTCTAGCTGGCACATACAAAATAAAATAACAGGTGTTTACAACCAGAACTGAACTGAATTTTTTCATTTGGCAACTACTTTTAGAGCTTAAAAAGGACAGTGCTTTTCAAGGAGCCATGCCAAAGTGAAACATTCACCAAATCTTTCGTGAACATTCTCTACAACTAATTCTTGATACAATGAAAGGGTAATATGCTCCTACTTACCGTACAATATCAGAAGCCATAACTCCTTACTGTTACAGTATATGAGAAGTATAATATACAAATAATGAATGTTTATGAGTGAAATAGTATGAATAATTTCATGAGTTGAAAGATTGAACGTTCTATTCAACGAGGCGAGCTCACGTGAAGTTTATGACTGTTAAACGTTTTCTTCAACATTGACAAATTTCACACAACTTTGTGATACATTGATGAAGTAGATAGAAAATTTGGTGGTCAATATTTTACATGTACCTGAAATCATTGAAACCCCAAAGAAGCCCTTTAGCAATAACTACAGCTTAAAAATCGTTTGGTCATGCAGGTCATATAGGTCTTCGAATGTTGGGTCCACTCTTCTTGGGATTTGTGTACCCTGTTGGCCATGGACTTTTGATTGTATATTTTTTAAAGGACTAATGGGCTTTAAGATCAATCAATGGGCGGTATTTCAGTGAGTTAATACACATGCTGTATGACTATGACCAATGAAATGTGGGATGGACAACAAGAACTCCCAGAGGCGTTGTGATTCCTTGCCAAGTTAAGAGATGGAGTAGGTATGAGTGCAAAAGTTTAAATCTTCCTTGCAATCAATAAGGACTCATGACAGGCTTGTGTAATCAATAAAGTAAATTATGTATGACATAAGATTTCTTTATGTATGCCTTATTGAAATAAAATGGTTACAAAAGCTTTTATATTTTGCCAACTGGTGACCTCAAATGACCTTTGACCTCTCTTAAAGGCTTTCCCAACTCCTCTCCTTCACAAGAACAAGAATGCAAAAATGTATTGAGGTTTCGATACGTTTTATTTCAAATAATGTCATGACGTCCCATTTCTTTAATTCAGTAACTGGTCAAATGCTACCTCAACTTGTTTGAAAAATACAGCTTTGTGTTTATACTTGATCTTAGGAAGTCCTGGTAAAGTTTGCTTTTTGACCCCTGGTGAACCCAGATGACGATATTTAAAATTTTGGGGAAGTTTTAATTTTTGACCTCTGGTTACCCCAGATAAACTTTGACTTCCAATATAAGGAAACAGGTTTCTTCAATTTAGGCATCCACATACCAAGTATGAAATTTATGCAGGCTTTCTACCTCAAGATATCATGCAAACAAAATTATCAGTTTGACTTCTGATGACAACGGATGACTTTTGAACCCTACCAAAAGCGGTACGGTTCTTAGTCTTACTACAGCGCATCTACACACTATGTTTGTAATTTATCTAAGCTTCCTACTTCAACAAAGTTTTCAAAGTTTGACCCCAGGTGACTCCAAGTGACCTTTGACCCCCACCAGTTATTTCACCACAATAAGTTTTAAATGTATCCAAGCTTCCTGCCTCGAGATCTCGTGTTAACAAGGTTTTCAGAGTTTGACCCCCTGTGATATCAAATGACCTTTGACCTCCAGCTAAAACATCAGAGTTCTCTGTCTTACCATAAGGCATCTACGTACGAAGTATGAAATTGGCCCAAAGTTCCTACATTAAGATATCGTTCTAACCAGGGTTTTTTCAGGCTTTGGCCCTTCCTTACCCCAAGTAACCTTTGAACTCCACCAAAAACAATCGAGTTCTTTGTCTTGTCTTATTCAAGCTTCCTACTTTGAGATATTGTGTTAACCAGTCTTTCAGAATTTGACCCACTGTGACCTCACATGACCTTTGACCTCCACCAAAAATGTTACGTTTCTTTTACCGTAAGGCCTTTTCATACTAAGTGTGAAATTTATCCAACCTTTCTACTTTGAGATATCATGTTAATAAAGTTTTCAGAGTTTGACCCCCGGTGATCACAGATGACCTTTGAACCATACCAAAAATGATCCCCGCTGATATCTTTACATGCTTTACCCACAAACTAACTTTGAAGAGTCTCGCCATTTCCTTTCAGAAAGTAGAGCGCTAACGACATGTTGTTACACACATACCCACATACACTTACGCACACACATACACATACACTGACATCACCATCGCATAGATTCCTTGCCTGCCTTTGACAAGGAATCAATAAGTGGGTGGTTACCTTTTTAATTGGTGAACGAATATGTCATGGGACTGCTTTTCATGACAGTCCTCTTCTTAGGTTATACTTATGTTTAAAAAGTCTTTGTGTCCACAAGAAAATCAGTTTTGTTTTGGCTTTGTTCTCAGATTCCTGTCCAACTGTAACAGTCATCGATGGTTCTGAAGTATCCTGCACCAACAACAATACAGTTGGTAGTGTTTGTAGTTATGAATGTAGTGATGGGTATGAGGAATTGTCTGGTGACTCTTCAAGGGAATGCATACATTACTTAAAATGGAGAGGAATTCCATTATTTTGTATTCAGAGTAAGTCGACTTTTTGTGATATTCGTCACTAGTCCTCAAGAGGCATGCACAGTCAAATATCGTGTGATATCATAATACAGTATGTAAGGTGAGAGCTGAAGCTCTTTCAGATACAGTCACATATCACTTTGGGATACACATTTAGATAAACCTTTCACCATTTTGACCATTTTGTATTTCAGTAGTATCTAACAGAAGAATCGTTTGATGCAGTCACATATCACTTTGGGATACACAGTTAGATAAACCTTTCACCATTTTGACCATTTTGTATTTCTGTGGTATCTAACAGAAGAATCGTTTGATGCTGCAGGGGGCTTGTCTTAGGGGTGTGGAGAAAGAGGGATGGTAAGGGTTTCACGGGGCTGTGGTAGACTTACTCCACTCAAGGTGTCATTCAACAATGGATCGACTGCCAAAATTCTGCTATCTGAAAACAGCATTTTAGAAGACATGTTTCCAACGTTTTACTTCATTTTAAATTGCAAATGTTATCTTGTGAATTAGTTATTTACAATTTTCACTTTTGTTAGTTTGTGTTGTTTATGAACACTAAGGCAAAGACTACATTTTTAGCCATGACCCCCTTACCCCCACCATCGATGGGGGCATGAGGCTATTTTAAATTTTATATCCCATTTTTTCAAACGCCCTTGATGCTACCCCCAATGTCTCCTGAACTGTAGAAATGCCTCCGAGGGGTGTTATTGCCCCTTTTGGAAACCACTTAAATAGGCTATTATGAAATGAGGGGGCAAGATAAAAAAGTATTACAGTAATAAAAATATTACATTTAATGAAATGTCAACCTAATTGTAATGTTTTTGTGCTTGTTCAGCCTGGCTACTTTTAAAGTACTGCTGGATTCCTTTCTGAAGGCAAAACATCTTACATAATCATGTGCAAGTGTTTTTGTGTGGGTATGGTGTGGGTGTACGGGTGTGTTTCGTGCGTGCCACGTTTTTCCTAGCTCACGTGCGGCTCGAAACTGGCATGGCTGCCCGAAATTCGGCCAGTGCAATGAGAAGTTACTTGCGGCTGCACGTACCTGCCTTGGAGCGCAGTCCGCCCTAAATCACGTAGCTCACCTCGCCTACTTCGCGGGCAGCTTCGCTGCTGGGGAATTCCCTTGCATTCCCTACCGGGTCCTTTCCTAGGTTTATTTTAGATCTCTTAAACGAGAAGGCTGATTTTGTTAGCTCATACCAGCAAAACCAATGTGAAATCATATTATCATGGGCATGTCTGTCTGTCTGTCTGCCTGTCTGCCTTTATGTCAACAATTGCATAAAAGTTGCATAAAAAGTTAATATCTCGTGTATAATGGCTTTATAAGAAAGTTGGCCACAAGTATCTTGGGTGAGGATCCTTCAGAGGGATGTGAAAAACTTTAGGTCAAAGTTCATTTAATCGACATTTCGTGCCATAGTTTTGTACATTTTACTACAAATGGATTAGAATTATCATGAAGCAGCATGTGAAGATTAAACATGTCCCAAGTTTCTGATCAAAGATTATATTAAGACCTTCTTAACTGGTCATGTTCCAGCCTACCCATTTTGATCAGTTTCACCAATTTTTTTAACTGCACCCTTTTAAACACTATCTGTGAATGAGTGGGTCAAGCTTGTGAGTTTGTTTACATTAAATGATTAAGTGCATATTCCACTGGTCTGTCATTTCACATGGGTTTTATGTGGAAAGGAAAAAATCCATTTCATCAACTCCAAACCCACATAACGCAAATTTTTTCCAATAGATTTTCGGAATTGAATGCCCTGTTTGTACTTAAACTTGAAATGGTGAAATGTGTAAATATCTTTCCATGTAGATCTTCCATAAACTACACCATTTGAAGGGTAAAGCAAACGAAATTTATTTAATATTCCATACAGCAGTGTCAATATCATATTGAAGTACAATGTTAAGTCAAATTCATGTGCCCTGATGATATCACAGTAACCCATAATGCATTGTATCTCTAGAACAAGGCTTTTTGAAAATTGCTATCTTCCGAACGCTACTTGCCATATGAGATGCAGTTTTCATCTCTTAATATAGAAAAATTTCCTACACTTTTCATTCCTTGCTATTCAGGCAAAAGGAATCTATTTGGTGTGATGTGGTGTGTGTGTGTATGACGCTTTGCTTGTAAACATAATATCTCAGGCAGAATAACCTTGACTGATCTCATACTTGTGTGTAGGTGAGACATACCTAGTAATGATCCTTTTTGTTTTTGGTGGAGGTCAAAGGTCATTTGGTGTCAAACATGACAGGTCAAAAGTAAAAAACTTGTAAACATAATATCTCAAGAAGGGTAACTGTGAGAGTTTTGATATTTAGTATGTGGATGGTTCATATTCAGGAAATGATCCATACTTTTTTGGTGGAGGTAGAAGGTCGTCCAAGGTCACAAAAGGTCAAAGGTCGAAACGTTGTAAACACGATATCCCAAAAGTGTTACTGTGAAGGATCTCGTAATTGGCATATAAATGGCTCATATTGTATAGATGTTTACTGCTATTGGTGGAAGTCAAAAGTCATTTGGTGTCATGACAGAACAAATGGTCAAAATATTGTAAACACGGTATTTCAAAAAGTGTAAGCTTGATTGATCTCATACGTAGCATGTAGATGGTCCATTTTCCTTAATAGATGCTCCTTATCATTGTTGGACGTCAAAGGTAATTTTTGGTCATTAAAGGTCAAAACCTTGCAAACATGTTATCTCAAGGAGGGTAACTGTTAGAGGTCTCGTATGAAGCATGTGGATGGCCCCTGTTCAGTACGTGATCCCGATTATATTTGGTGGAGTTAAAGGTCATTTGGGGTCAGCAGAGTAAAATTTTTCCACACTGCCCATAAACATGGTATCCTAAGGTAGGTACAGTAAGCATTGTTGATTTTATACTTGATATGTGGATACTCAATGTAAAGTAGATGAGTCATGCTGTATATGGTGGAGGTCAAAGGTCATTTGGGGCCATGAGTGTTCAAAGTATTAGAATAATGTAAACATGATATCTCAAGAATGGTAAGTGTTAGGGATCCTTTAGTTCAGAAGCTGATGTCCCATATTTAGTTATTGTTCCTTTTCATTTTTGGTGGATTTCAAAAGTCATTTAGGGTGGTCGATGGCCAAACTGAGAAAACCTTGTTAACATGATATCCCAAGAAACGAAAATTTTTAACGTCATATATGGCAGTTAAGTGCCCCACATTGAACAGTTGCTTCTCTGTAAGTTTTAGTGGAGGGCAAAGTATAAACTAGAGGTCATACTATGAGATCATTGTAAACTTGATAACCTCATGGAAGAAAATTGTATGAATTGTTATACTTGGCATTTAGGTAGCTCGTATTAAATTCAAAGCCACTGGTGTCCTTGGTGTAGGCAAAGCTCATCCAAGGTTTCCAGTGGTCCAATTGTGAAAATCTGGCACAATGATATCCCTAAAGGAAATATGCTTTACCCTAATGCTTTGCATTATGGATCCCTACATTGGGTGATAATATCTGGTTCATTTATGGTGCTGTTGAAGTTACCATAATTTAATCTGTGAAAAGCTCCTAAACACGTGTTGTCAGCAGCCTTTACATGAAACAACTTGGGATCTTATATCTGGCATGTAATGCCCAAAATTTAAAGCAAGAAACTAATAGATTTTGATCATGTTACCATAAATCAATCTTTCTGATCTTTACTCATGGAATTTAACTTTTGATTCTTAAATTTAAGCACAGCAAATTCGAGATAAAACTGTCAACTTGAAACCATAAAATGAAATCCACATGGGAAGGAATATCTCAGGCTTTTGGCTTTCTGGTTCAAGTCAGCACTGAATTTTGTCCTTGGAAAATTCCTTTGGGGGAACTGTTTCTGATAAGTATTCCGGTGCTGTTTCTACTAAAGCATGAAGTGTTTACAAAAAGTTCCAATGGAGAGATTATTGAAGTTGGTAACTCAAATAGGTCAGAAATAAAGCATTTTTGTTTCTATGGCAAGTGAGGTGGTGCATCTTCAAAACAGGGTGGTATGCCACTCAAAGTTTTGATGCATATAGTGCTGCCAGGATAAAAAGGGTTGCACTTCTAGAATCATTTTGTTCATTTGTGGAGAGACTTCTCCTTAAATCTAATCTGGTATGAGCTTCTGCACCTCTTGGTGTTCTTGTTCAATCTTGGTGGGAAGGTACCTTAGGTACTGGGATGATTGTGTTTGGTTGACGTATGGAAGTAAAGGTCAAATTGTGTAAAAATATTTATATAACTCCAAGAGAAAACATTGCACTGGCATGAAACATGATACATGTGACGAAAAATATACTGTATGATTGCCATGAAAACAGAGGTCAAAAGTCGCATGAGGGTCAGAGTGCAAAATTGTGTCTAACAGACCTTCCGGAAGTAAAAGTCATAGTTCAAAGGTGACACTGTAGAATTCAATGTTTTTCTATTTCTCCAAGAGGAAACTTTGAAATGACATAGGAACTAGTTCACAAGGGTATTACTAAAATGTGGTTACCATGAAATTATAGCAGTCAAGTCAAATGGTTAAAGGTCACATGTAAACTTTAAGCACAAAGTTGTGCCAAAAACTCCTCCTTGACAGCTGTGAGTGTATTGATGTATGTTACTGTCATCATATTGAATGAAATGTGTGGCTAACGATGAGATATACAGGTCAGTGAATTGGCATCTTGTTACCTTCTGTAAAACTGTAGCACACTATGTATGTAGAGATTGTTACACTACCTGCTAGTGCTACCTACTTATGCTGTAGTAATTGTGGAAGAAGCTAGTTTTGCTTCATGCAGTGAGGTGATGATTATGATTCAAGTTTCATTCTTCATGCATAAAGTTATTTTAAGTTTTTACTAAATTTACAAAACTTTACATATATAAACGAATGCAACGGTAGTCCCTGCTTGAATGGAGGATCGTGTGTCAACAGTTCCATAGGATATCAGTGTATTTGTGTCCCTGGATTTACAGGGACTAACTGTCAAATGGGTGAGCTTTCAGCAATATTGCATGGTGGCTTGTGCATGGTCTCTAGGCTAGGCCACTGTATCACATTCTCAAAGGGTTCATTAAATAGAACGTTTTAGATCATAATAGAAATTAGAAATATTTGTAGATGGTTCTTATCTATAGTTACATAGATGCATGCATTGATTTCTGGTACAATTAGGCATGTAGTCGGTACCTATACATTTAACCAGCCCCTTTTTCTTCATCATCTGTGTTGGTGGTGAGGCCTAAGTATCCTTGTAGCTTTTAAGAAGAGAGTGATTTTTTCCAGTCACTCAATATCAAGTTTTCTTTCATGCACTATAAACACTGTTCTCTGGAAATTTTCACAGACATCTTTTTAGTGAAACTACCCTTATGCTAGTCCAACATGGACATAATTCTTTCATAAATCTTGAATCAGTGTGCACATCTATACGTAACATACAATACACCTTACGCACCATGAAGCAAAGTTTGCCTTTTGCTGAAATCAGCTACCGCAGTTACTAGGGGAGCACTGCACCCGACCACTGGTTCATTACTTTAATTAGCTGCTCCGTTGAGCAGCAGCTTTGTTAAAAGTTTTGATGATGATCCTCGTACAGCAGTAGCCCAGTACGGGGGATAACATTACAGATAACAACACATTCTTCCTTGAAATTAGTACCGGAAAAAAGGGATCAAATTACTCATGGTCATTGAAGGTTAGATCACCTTTCAATTTGAACTGCAATCAAATTTCAACCTTTAGGGCTACTTGACAAATGCTTGAATAAGCACCCAATTTGCATTGATAGCAGTTCTTGACAAGTTCTGTTACAGGAAGATTTTGCAAAATGGCATATGAAATCACAGAACAGGAAGTGTGTCCCCAATGAAGGCAAGCTCATATGACTGCAACTTGTTAGACCGATAAGGTTGATCTATGTATCCAGGCGGATACGTGCATATTTTTCTACACTTGCATGTGGACACTACTTTGCGTGTGCATGCAGTTTGCTTCATTGATTTGCCTCCAAAATGACGTTGCATGATGTCAATACATAAGATCTGTTTTGTAGACCTGAATCAAAGCCCCCTGTAACCTGATAAAAAAGCAGTGTAGGTGAATATAGAACTGTTTGCCTTTTAAAAGCGCAAGGTAGTGCTTTTATTCCAAGAACCAAGTGTGTATGACATTGGACATTATTGAGCCAGTCGATATATGCTTGACTATTAAAATAAACTAGTACTTGATTTATGTACTCTACAAGTGGATGCACAATTCCAGACAAAAGTAGCTGTAATGTACGGTGAGTGATCCCAAATATGTAACAATTTTTGCCAGATTCATGGCTGAGGTAATATTTTTCACCTTTTCAAACAGTATTTGTTTTGTCAAAGGAAAGTCTGTTGCCTATTATTTCTGTAACATTTTTTTTCAAGTATCAAGTGCTTTCAGTGTAATTCCATCTAACTGGTTGTAATTGTAATGTACAATTACTCCGTTGTTGTTTGTTCCATTCTCATGTTCTTACACTAATCTTGATCTAAACCCAGTACCCATTATGCAGATTTGAGGGCAGGCACACGAGGAGATGATATCCTTTTGAAAGCCACATGCCGCATACCACAATCATCCCTTGCTGTTAATTACTATTTCATAAAGAATAATGGCACGGTGTAATGACTGTGGGAGATGATATATACAGTGGACGACAAAAAGAATCTGGGCGAAAAATGGATCTTTTGTGTATGGTGTGGAATTACTGTACTTTGAAAAAAATCAATGCAGTTCAATCATATAATGTGTTGTTTTTATTTTAATGACCAAAATTTGAATGAGTGTACTGTACCTGCAACCTATGCCAGCATGTATAGTTCATTCATTGATGGGAGAAGTACTTAATGTGTGTTTGCTGAAGTACAGTGGTTTCGGAGAACAAACTATAAACAAGTGAGTTTAGGATTTGTGGTTAACAATGGGGGTTTAATTACTGTAACTGTACAGTGTTATTCATTGGCTAATGTCTTTCCCAAACTTGGCATTTCTCCAGTAGCATATCCTTTTGACTTCAAGCACAAACAGAGCCATGTGCTATACAACTATAAACTCAGATCAACAGAGGTAAAATTTTCTGGATATGTACTAGTTGCTTAAGCTGTAAATACCTTCTGCAAGACTAAAGTACAGTGCAGAATGTATGTATAGTTAGTTAGTTGGTTAGTTAGTTAGATGGCCAAGATATGTTCTTTTTTTGAAAACATTTTAAGTCCAAATGAATCATCAAGCTACTCACCTGATTTTAAAACTTGATTGGAACATTCGTGCGCATTGAAAAGAGGTAAAATTTAGAATAAGGCAAAAAGAAATCGTGATTCAGTTAGGCCAAGTTGGTGCCGATAGACCGAGGAGTGCGTTACCTTCTGATTTTATAAATATACTAAGGGTATTTACTATATAACGCTAGGACTGCCTGTGACTGTGCCCACCCCACTCCGCAAAGTCTTCAATTCTGAAGAAAATAAAACGCAACTTTTTAGCTTGTCGCTCTTTTTCCAGGTATAGTTGGGCTATTGTGAATAGGATTTACCCATGCAATGCGTTACCTATAAAAAAAAACCATTAACTTTTACTTCAATAGATCACTCGGGCGTTTCAAAGTATGAGCAATGAAGGATAAGGATCTCTTCTAAAAGAATAACAGTTGACAAAAACTATAAAGAGGGCGGTTAAGAACGTTATAGTACACTCGTTTCAAAAAACCGTAAAATTTTCTGTCTCTCAAGAAATATACCTCAATCTGTAACAATGCTAAAAACATCCTTACGTAAATTAACTCTATTGATAGCTAACATCTATTAATAAAAAAAATATAAAACAAAATATATTAACAAAAACAACAAGACGCTGAATAAAAACACTGTGACAAGTCCATAAAACGACTACTATACTTCGCATTCGCTCGAAAAAAGCTGCAGTAGTGCTACACTAGCTAGCGCTTAATTATTGGATCGCGGATGGAGAGGGGAGCCCGGGCAAGCGTGTGTAATTGTTGAATTATTAAAATCTCATAGAGGGAATTGATTCATTTTAATTACAGTATTAAGGTTGGAATTGAAATTTAAAATATTGGTGTGAAACAAAGCCAAGTCCAATCGTTGTGTTGATGCGAGAATACCTGTACAAATTACTTCAAATTGATTTGCAGGTTTGTGTCGCTAATTTGTGAGGTGTTAAATTTTTTTATCGCTATTGTGCTCAATTGCATCGCAAATTGCGATGCGATACCGGCTATTTTGGACCCTTTTCCTGACACTCAAGGCGTTAATCTTTCTAACTTTTAGTGCAAATAGAGGTATGTTCAATAAAACTTTAAACTCAGATCAACAGAACTGAACCCTTCTGAATGCTATCAACTGCCTAAGATGTACTAACTTTGTGAAAGACGTAGTACAGTACACACTATGTATGCAGAGATCTTCTAGTGCTACCTACACTGCCATAATTGTGAAAGAAGCTGTTTTGGCTGCAGTGAGATGATTGTGATTTATGTGTCATTCTTTATTACAATAAGTTACATTATGTCTTCACTTACTATTGACTTTTTAATTCACAAAAACTTACAGATATGAATGAATGCAACAGTAATCCATGCTTGAATGGAGGACAGTGTTTTGACCAGGTCAATCGATATTGGTGTTCTTGTGCTGCTGGATTTACAGACACCAACTGTCAAACAGGTGAGATTTGTTCAAAAATCTTCCATTTTTAATTGACAAGCTGTCTACTCTCAGGGTCACCATACGTATCAAGGCTATAGGATGACATATGGGAAGGGGCTCTGGGGATGTTTTCCACATTATATCTCAAATAGCTTATTACATGCAACATATTAAATCATAGCTCGTAGACTTAAAAGCTCGCGGTTTTTATACAAGGATGCAAAACATACATGGATGGTTTGTTAGAGGGTAGCTGGTTGCTATAAAACTAGCTTTTTCTGCATCATCTGGCATTGGTGGAGACATCAATCATGTAAATATCCTGGTAGCTAGTGATGGTTTTCCAGTAGTTATGAAGTTTTCTTTCATGCCCTAACACTATTCTCTGGAAAAAATCTTACCTATACGAATAAATGTTAGAGTAATCCATGCTTGAATGGAGGACGGTGTGTCAACGGAGTCAGTCAATATTGGTGTTCTTGTGCTGCTGGATTTACAGGACCTTGCTGTCAAAATGGCGAGATTTGGGCAAAAGTCATTCACTTTATACCAGCTGTCAACTCTCTGTGTCACCATACTTATCAAGACTATAGGATGACACACCGGCAGGGGCTTGAGGGCATTATGCCATCTTCTAAATCAAGGGTTACCACTATTTTTGTGGAGGCGACCCCATTTCAAGTAGCAGCATTAGATCGAGACCCCTACTAATATACAGTACCTTACAGCAAAGTAGCAACCAAATTGTTCATACCCAGACGAGAGAAAACTCTGTAGAATCTGCTCGGTTAATTTTTTCCTTACCAAATTTTTATTTCCCTCGGTAATAAGATCTACAATTATAGCTATTCCAGGAATATTTTTCCCTCTTATTTCCCGATGGAAGTGCAAAAAATATCTACCTATCTACCTATCTACCTATCAGTCTGTCTGTCTGTCTGCCTGCTTGTCTGTCTGTCTGTCTGTCTCTCTATCTGTCTATCTGTCAATCGGTCTACCTGTCTAATCTATCTATCTGCCTGCCTGTCTGTCTGTCTGGCATGTCTGTGTGTCTGTGTGTCTGTCATGTCTGTGTGTCTGTCTGTGTGTCTGTCTCTCTGTCTATCTATCTATCTAATCTAATGTGACCTGATCTGATCTGATCTGATCTGATCTGATCTGATCTGATCTGATCTGATCTGTCTGTCTGTCTGTCTGTCTGTCTGTCTATCTATCTATCTATATTTCTGTGTATCGATCTATCTGTCTATCCATCTATCTGCCAATCTCTCTTTCTGTCTGTCTGTCTGTCTCTCTTTCTGTGTATCGATCTATCTATCTGCCAATCTCTCTATCTAATCTGTGTGTCTGTCTATCTGATCTATCTAATCTGACTGTCTGTCTGTCCGTCTGTCTGTCTCTCTGTTTGTCTGTCTATTTTGTCTCTTCACAATTGCTAAAAGTGCTCTCAAACGCTCAGTGTCTGATGGATTTTCGTGAAACTTGGGCTTCATGTGACCACCAGAAAGTTGAGGTGAAATATCATTTAGGGGTCATTAAAGGCCGTTTTGTAAATATTTTCAAACGTATCTCTTCCCACAAATGGCCCTGCACGTTCTTGAAAGTTGGTCAAGTTTAAAGTTTTGAAACTTGAAAGTTTCAAATGTAGTGGTTCTTTAAGTTGTGCACATTTTTGATCCAAGGTCATACGAAGTCATTAGAGGTCAGAAGGTCAAAATATCTTTTATGTGGTATTGCTTTGCGTCTGTTAGTCCGATATTTACCAACAATGGTTTAGTTAATTGACTTTGGAAGAGCTTCCAGCTTGGTGTAAAAATGTAGGTCAAAGGTCATCCAAGGGTCATTTGAGGCCATAGTTGTAAATATTTTGAAATGCTATTTTCTCCTAGACGCATTACCAAATTCAAAATTGCTCAGAAGGATGACCGGCATGTGCTAATTACAAATTAAATCTCCAATTTAGGATGAAGAATACTTTTGATACCTTTTTAACCAATTTTTTGCCACCCCTCTATTTTCACCAGTCTCACAAAATCAGTTTACTACCTATTTTCCTCTATACTGCACTCCCTTCAAAACTCTCTTAATGGTATAATTGCTTTAAGTTTGAAATACAGGCCTACATTACTTGAGGGAATGGTTCTGTAGTCATCATAATTCCTCATCGTGCACGAGTTGTAATTGACAACACCCCTTTCTTGCAAAGTTAGCTGCTCTGCTGGTAATTGTATACATTCTAAGTTTATTGTAGTAGAAGAGAGCTAATACCAGATGAACCGAGTGTATTTAATGATTTGTGTAAAGACCACAAGCTACTGGGCATTTAGATAGGGGATTTAGTTGTAATTATTAAAAGGAAATTTAGGAGTTGGAAGTAAGAGTTTCACTGTTAAGGTCAGACCTTAAGCAAGCCCTAGAGGTTCATACACAACAGGTATATCCTCTGCTACTTATTCAGTAGTTCTTGGGAATTTTATCATCTGCCACAGCTTTGACACTTTTCAAACTTAAAAAAAACTGTATGAAATCTTTGGACTTGTGGTAATGCATACTGTACGTGAGTACATCCAATATTGTTTTATTTTTCAATGGTTCTGTGAATTATGTCTTGACAAGCTGATTGTGATATTAACTAGCATCATTTTGCATAGACAATTGGTGTTGTAATGTTTTGAACTAAAAATGGCTTAGGTCTATTATTTTATTATCATCACTAAACACTCATGCTTCTATTGCTTTCAAACTAGCAAATGATAGATCGTTTTAAAATTAGTGCAAGTGTGACCTCTTTGGTTCAGTTTGAGCAATTGTACTGTTGGTGCTCTAGTTGAGTAGATGATCCCTATTGTTTTTGCTGGAGGTCAAAGGTCGTTGGGGTCACCAGAGGTCAAATGGTAAATACCTTGGAAATTGCTTGTACACACGATATCTACAGAAAGATAAATGTGAGGGATCTCATACTTAGCATGTAGATTACCCATATTGAGTAGACGATCTTTTGCATTTTTGTTGAGGTCAAAGGTCATTTGGAGTCACCAGAGGTAAAAAAGTCAAAATCATCTAAACAGTATATCTAAAGAAGGATACCCGTGGATGTATTATAGCAAGAAGAACCCTTTGTGTTTGGTGGAGGTCAAAGGTCATCTGGGGTCACTGGGGGTTAAACTGTGGAAATCTTGTTAACACGATATCTCAAGGTAGGAAGCTTGGATAGATTTCATACATAGTATGTGGATGCCTCATAGTGA
>WURT03044674.1:0-14576 GCA_009936505.3 Holothuria glaberrima
AAAGACTGATAAAAATGAAGTTTTTCACACATTTTCGGTGGTAGAATAGGAATAAACCACATTTGTCGGACTATTATAGTCTCATAAACTGTTTCGACTCCAAATCTTACAAAATAACGGACTCGGCCAAATTTGGAGTCTCGACGGTTTATTCACCAATAATAGTTCGCCAAATGCGGTTTATTCCTTAAATAAGGGTGGTTATCTTGATCCGGTTTGCTACAAACCGTAGACGTCTCTGAAGTGAAAAGTCATAAGTATCTATGAAACAACTGCGTAACGATTATCAAAAGCTTCACGAAATGTTACACCGTAATACAAGACAAGAAGTACAACTTGAAAATAAGGTGTCGTCGACTTCAATACAGTGCGGTACAATTAATGACCAAGACCGTGTGCCTATCAAAGACTATGCACCTGGATGTACGAACCTACAGTCGTTTCGAAGAACATACAGTCCTTTTGTATAGGTCATTAGAGAGAACCTTAAGTCATTTGTGTTCTCTTTTTGAAATCTGCAAAAAGGGCAAATTGCAGGACATGGTAGGTAGCCTCGCCTTAAATATTTTTTTTGCATTTGTCTTCTATGAGAAGCAAATACACAAAAAAGGCTAAGCTCAAGATTGACGGATATTATATATTAGAAGCATGGGACAGTCCCTTCTTGTCAAAATTCTATGTACACTATCTTTTTCCAAGTCATTTACTGTAATCTGTTAATTGCTGTCAGGGCCACTAACAAGAAGAAATGTCAAGTTTTATTTTTATCTGGACTTTCTTTTTTATCCCAACCGCGTTTACCCAAGTCCTCAGTGTACAGCTCGAGGATAAGTAATTAACGATTATTTCAGGAGAACTTTGCTCATTCTTCCAATTAACACTGCTAAAAATGGCAGCGGTTTAAATATGAAATATTTATATATGTAGAGAAGAAGAGTGCGTTGTTCTTCATGTACATTACAACTCTCTTCCAGCTGACTTCAAGGTTTTCATCTTTGTCATGCCTTGTAACTTATTTTTTATCGTCCTTGAGATGTATCTGAGAAGCAAAATTTCGAATTATTACTCGTAATGAAACAATTCCCAGGTACGTGCAAATATACACTTTCTCGTTTTCGGCGCTTTCGTGGAACCCATTCGGGCGTTAAAAAGGGTTCGCCATGTATAAAATTGGATTCTTTCATTGAATGAATAACATTACTTTGTAACCTTGAACAACACACTTTACTTGAACAGCGACAGAGGTAAGACGCTAATTGACAAGGCTTTAAGACATGGGAATTGACAATAAGTATTAAATGGTCCAGTTAGCGTCAGAATATTTTTGCCATCATTCTGAGGATAATAAAGTTCGTGTGGCAAATTTCCAGCCACAACTTTTCACCTGTTAAAGCATTTTTTGCATAAACTTACTTAAAACTCGTGTAAAAATAACACTGTGTGAATGCTATTAATAGCGTAAATGCATATCCCATGCCAGTTTCGTCACTTTTATTTACAAAGGGGTTTCGAATTTACTGTACACTTTTCAACTCACAACCCTGGATTTTACAACGATAAAGTACCTTTATACTCTCGTGCAGTTTGGTTAACAAAAATTGATGTAGGCTTACCGCAAACCTAAGCTCTAAACTGACTAAACCCTGAGTTAATTTCTCGTCGAACCCCTGACCAAAAGCCGAACCCCTAAGCCAACCTCTTGAGAACCCCCTGAACTACATGATACGCATTCGCAAACAAGATGTTAAAGTTAGTTCCCCGGTTGGCTGTGACAAAGGCGTGCACGGAATATAAGAGGTGTGCTGTTGTACATACTTCATACTGCATATACCATGTGTCATTGATTAATGTAACTACTTAGCTGGCATGAGATTTCCAATTTCTTGTCATTAAGCAAACGAAATCTTCGATAATAATGAAAATAATGGTGGTTTTGTAGGATATTATGTAACCTAATCTCGAAATGGAAGTTATTAGACGTAATCCAATGGTACGCATCAGTAAATCTTGACACTTGCAAGAATCCATACAATTAAATGTTACGTGCTAGAACAAGTTAAAGGAGTACACTCTAAACCAATAAACGGTGGCAGTTATCACAATTAATGACAAAATTCAAATGCTTTAAAGGGTAATGTCGTGTTTGCATTGTTTCAATATGACACAGACTGAAAATAGCTTTTACGCATTATAAAAACCATTCAGTATGACCAATAAACTCTAATAATAGCTCTTCTTCCAAAAGTGCTACACTTTACAAAAGCTATGAATGTAGCATCATTTGAAACTTTAAAAGTTAAGGTGAACAAATATTTGTTAGCTGCTAAACAACAGTGAATTTCTTTCTGTGAAAACCCTATATCTTGAAAACAGAGTTACAGAGCTACCTTATTTTGAATTACCTATCATTGTGCCTAGATAAAGTAGATCATGGATATTTTCTCAACTACAAACGCGACATTTCTCTTTAAACCTTTTTCCATTTTACCTGTACCCAGATATTTCAATGAAGTTTAAAACACAGTATGCTCTAAAAGCGTGCAGTTGAAATATGGAAGGCAGGGCTCGAGTCCGGAATCGGACTCAATTCCGGACTCCGGTCTGTTTTTAATGGACTTGGAACTGGCTTGAAATGAGAGTTCCCGGAATAGGACTTGGCCCGGAATGGGTTGCATCTAGACTAGGACTAGGAACCAATTCAAACTCGGCCTAGTCGACAAACATGAAAATTCCAGAGATATTACCTAGAGCTTCATTGCTCTTGGCGAAAATTTTAATATATGAATG
Source organism: Holothuria glaberrima (assembly GCA_009936505.3). Lineage (NCBI taxonomy): Eukaryota > Metazoa > Echinodermata > Holothuroidea > Aspidochirotida > Holothuriidae > Holothuria > Holothuria glaberrima. The sequence continues at coordinate 2,788 of WURT03044674.1, forward strand.
GTCACACACCATTTCCAATTTTCTCACATCTTTCCAAAATATAGTACACAAGTTTTTCGAAACTTTTTTATCTATCGTGCTGCATTATTCATTCAATCGGATAAGCTATCTAGTTTGTTCTCTCGTTTTATGTATTAACCTTTGTATATGTAAATATGTTGTAACTGTATATATTACCCTATCATCTTAAGCGTCTTTACTTTTATACTAATGGTTCTATCTGTGGATGTATTTTATTGCTGATGTTTATAAATTTTACATTTATACTGGAATGAATAAATGAAATAAACACAAGGTTAACTTACTCAAGGTGCATGGTCAGTCTACTTCAGTGTACTTGAAACAGCATAAAATTTATTCGCATGATATGCTACATTGTCAATAACCGGACTCGAAATTGGCCCGCACCTCAGGACACAGGAATCGCAATTGGGGGCACTCTAAAATCGTCCGGATAAAATTTGATCCCAGTCCCTATCGGAGGGGCACCTACACGAATCCGGATCAATAATTTGATCAGAAATGGATAAAAAATGCTCCGAACTGGATCATTTTTATTGGGATTTGATTACTGCAAATGACCCGGATTTGGGTAGGTGCCACTCCTATCCGGAGTAGGGTCAAATTTCATCCGGACGTTTTTGGAGTGTGGGAATTGGAGGTTGCTGGAATCGGAATTGGCCTGAAATGATGGCCAGTGGTCTTGGAATCGATGAAGTTGCTGGATTCGGAATTGGCCTGAAATTATGGCCAGTAGTATTTGAATTGATTAACAATTGGGTTAGATGAACTCTGATTCTGCGTTGCTGGAGAATGGGACAGTTAAAGGTAGATTGTGCTTATAATTTCAATAGTATGTGTATAAAGAGATAATTAAGTGACGTTAAACCAGAAACGACTGGTAAACGTGTATACCATTTTGTGAACCAGATGGTACTTAAGTGTGCTTATGTAGCATAAAAATGTGGTAATTCTCCCAAATAAATAATTACGTAGACGTAGGTGTGACTGATTCATGTGGCAGTACATTGCACCCGTGACTCTTAACTGGGTTGTCACATACTACCGTTAATCGAATTCAGTTTAAATGACCCCGTCTCGTTGCTCTTGTTTGGCGCATACCATCTTAGAACACTGATTAGATTGTACGTCACGTAGTACATTACAACATATTCAATCTGGTTTTGCCATAGTAAGGTTATATGGTCTCTAGCCAGTTACGGCAGCCAATTTTGTGTGGCTACCAGCAACATCGAAACAATACATTTTCATCGAAGCTTTTCGTGCGCCAAAAGGTAAAATATTCTTTTAAGCAATACATTGTAGGTTTATTTAAATATAGGTTCAGTGCACCTGCTCGCATTAAGGTTTTGTACTCTTAGGAACATGGGGGATTGCTAGCTCTCGCCATGTTCAAGGACATCTTGCGTTATGAAATTACATCCCTCTCACTCCAAAACACCCTTGTTAAGTTTCAACCATTTCTTAGTTAAAAAGTATAATCAAATCTTTTTTTCTGGTTTAGTTAACGACTTTTGAAAAGTTCTTTCAGAAAATCAACAGTTTAATGGTTGAATTTAACTAATACTTCGTGGTTATTTTAATCAGATTATGGTTGAATTTGACTGGGGTGTTCTTATAGTGCAATGTCTGATTATAATTCTTGTGTTCAGTCTCATCATTTTCCCCTTTGTTTAGTCGAAAAGAAATATACTTCAATGTCAAATGGGAGGGATAGACCTTTTCCAAAGAGCAATTACAACAGATTGTGGGAAGGAGTTTTGGTACGCGCCGTTTTTGGCCGTCGTAAAATGTCATTGACCAATGCAATTCATGCCAAACCCAATCCCATAATACTTTGTAATTGCTATTCGGAAAAGGTCTGCAGCAATGTTCTTTTTATGATGACAACGATTCGTAAAGCAATCTAATATGATTGAAAGTAGTGCATGGCATATCACATTCGAAACACAACCGGGCTAAAGGTAATAAAGACCGTGGTCACAGATTAGCCAACCATGTTTTGGTAACAGAAACCAATAAAATCTGGCTAAGTTTTACAAGGAGAATATCAATATTCGTCCAGAATTTCAAATCAGTCATGAATTTATCAAGGGAAGTGTTAATTTGACCCAAATTTTCTAGATGGTGTTAACCACTAAATGGTTCTATAATTTGTGACCACTAACTTATTTAAATTTAACAAGGGTATGCTTGGGGTGTGTGGAGAGTTTTATAATTGGGAGCAGATCTTTCTTCTTGCTCGATTACGACCTTTCACATGAAGGTATGGTGTACGTCCTGCGACGGTAGGAATGCAGATTATACTTAGGACATGTCCAGGATTTAGTCGGGAGGGGGAGTCAGGCCCCATTGACCACATTAGGCCAGAGGCCCGGACGAACCGTAAACTTTCCCTGAGGCGTTGGGTCGGGTCCCAGCCAGGTCAGGGGGGAGGGAGTAATTCAGGGTTACCATTCTAAGAATCTAGAGATGGCGGGGCATTATTTTTCACACTTGACGAATGGGGTGAACCCCTACCCCTTCCTCACAACTATGCACCCGTTATCCTTACATTTTAGGTACATAGGTGTGAGGCCCTAAACTACTTTATGTATTAAGTGCAGATGGCATCACCGATAATTTGACAACACGTTGGACGGCGACGCTATATTTTTCATTCATGAAGTATACGTAACGTATTGGCATGCACTACTACCTGTAAGATCTGTTTCATTGAACGCACTACTATCATTAACCATGTTACCAAAACGTTTGACGTAAGAGCACATATAGCAGTCTGATATTACAATGAAAGAACTTAAACACTGACTTAACATGTATGCACACCGTGAAACAAATTAACTTTTATTGGAAAAGATCTTTGAAATAAAACAAAGTGAATACAGCTTGGTCCATTCTACAGTATATACAAAGCAGTACTTTTTAATTTTTTTTATCTTCTTTGTGTGCTTGTTACTCTGCATGTAATGTACAAAAGCTTAAGTAACCACAAATAGTGACGTCGTTTCCGACTGGAAAGAAAAGCAAAACATTCCTTGCAAAACGCACAAACCTGGCAAAAGGAAAATTACCTCACTATTAGCCCAATACACCGTTTTCTTCTCTCTCTTTTTTTCAACGAAGTCACATAAAATACCTCCATATAACCTCTGCTGTAATTGGTGGAGTACCGGAACATCACCGTAACAGTTGTGTATATATGTTAACTAAACTAAGGTACGTCATCTCAGACCTTGTCGTTCAAAAGTTTTTAAGTTATATGAAAAGATGAATCTTGCTAGCAAATTCTTGTAGCTTCGATCACGTCTATCACTAACGTCACGTGTTTCTGCTCTGTGTCAAACATTTCTCCTGTTCTCCGTAGGTATGTATCCGCCAAGTTTTTTTTTTTTTTTGACTCTATAATGTTCTGTCAATATGATCTGATCACAGAATTACACAGATTGAGCGAGAGTATCCCCAACTTGTTCACATGCGACCACGTAAATGTGCGAAAGAAATGTGTGTCTCTGTGATTAAGATGAATGTACATACGTTACGATTGTTCAGTAGAAAGTTCCATGGAGCTATCTTCGTGAAAAACGAGCTTCGGCAGATGTTGGCATTTTTGTCAAGTTCCGATAGAATCCGCCAGTCTCAAGTTAAAAATTTTTGGACACGTTTGGCATTACTGGAGGAAGAGTTTAGGCCTAAACTTTCTTTAGAGATGTTAAACGAGTACTTAGTCTAAGCATTCTGATAAAATTTGCATTCACTTTCTATTTGTGGTTCTTGACGGAACTAGTAGAAAATGAAGTTATCACATTTGTAACCTTAAGTGTTCACAAGAGGTGAAGTGATATCATCACCTCACAGCAACCAATGCCTTCGGTTTTTCTCAACATTTTGCAACCACTTTTTCTCCCTCATAATTTCTTGTTATGGTATTGTAAATGCATTAGAAGCAAGGAAATGTCATGAACTTTTCATATCCCATGGGAAATTCACCTTTTGTTTCAAAGACACACGATATATTGGAAAACAACACATTATAGTTACCAATGTCAAAAAATGACATCATTCCTGCTTGCTTTAAGTTCACTATAGTTTTCAAAGAAGTGACTATATCTGCTTATATTTCGAGAACCACACATGGAAATTTCACCTTTCACCAGAATGATGCTCAAATAAGATTCTTCTTTCACACATCAAAGTTTACATTTTGGCTTGAATCCTTCCTTTTGAACAAATCTCAGCCATCAAGTATGCAAGGTCCACCAAAGTCACAATTGACATGCTTTTAATTCCGTCCATGTGCCTTCCTGTTACGCCTGTTACTTGCCCTTCTACGTCGAGGGACTTCCAGTCTCCTCGGAACTCCAGTCAACATGCTACAAGGCCTGCATCTGCACCCGGTTATTTGGTTGATACTCTTAGAGCGGCTCCCGCACCTTATGGTAACCTCTGTAAACCCGGTGGGGGTACAACATTCACAGTTTCGGTTTATGGTCATAAGATCTGTAGAGGACGGCTGGGCCGTGCTCCCCGAGCAGCTCCCGAAGCACTGATAGCTTGAGATAATCCTCCTGCATCCATTGAAATCAACTATGTGATTGATGGCTTGGTGTTGGCATCTCGCAGAGATCATCACGACGGAGGAGAGGAGGACTAAAACCACAAAGAGAGTTTGAAACATTGTCTTCTGGAGGAAATACCAACCCATTGTTGGATTTATCACAAACCTGCAAGGATATATCAAGTAAAATGAGACACTTTTAATTTTAGTGATATTGTTTCATTCAATCCCATATTTGTTTTCCTCGGTAAGGTGGGTCATTTAAATTGATCAGTTGTTGCAATCGGACAAGTAATTATTTAAAAAAATTAGCATTCTAGTGACACCAATTTACTTGACAGATTATGTTGACAATTCTTGGTTTCAGAAATAAATTGTAAATGGTCCGGACAATTAAAAACCAGAACAGAAGTTCTTGAAACACATTTCTTGCTTTTTGTGTGATCTTTAATTTCTGTGTGACAGGGAATCTAAAATGCACCTAATCTAAACCTTACAGTTACATCCTGAAAATTTGATGTTTATGTCGTCAATACACCTTGCAATTTCCAAACAAATCTAACATTTGCTTTTGGACGGTTTTTAGTAGTTTTGGACATGGAAAAAACATAACAAACGCTATCTACAGTTGGACTAGTGAATATCATCAGCAGACTTTAATGATTACATCACTCCGTCACTCATACAAAAGGAACATGGGAACTGGGAGTAATACAATACAGTAGTAGCACTAGCGCAGGCACTCCATTAAGCATGACGCCGGTTGCTCATACTCCCAGTTAACATCAAGCATTGCAATCATTAAAGTCCTTTATCTGTGTCACTACTCAAAGGTTGATAGGCCGAAGATTACAGTGGAGATGGTCCGTTCTGTGTCTCTTCAAATGGTTCAAACTCCAAATGCCAACCTTTGTACATGACATGCCATATTTGAAACATTCTATCAGATGTTTTTAGAGTTATGGTGACATGCCACCGAAGGGAACTGTTTTAACTTGGCAGTTAAAATCAAATAAAAACTCTCCAAGGAGAGATATATTTGAATTATTTCAATATCTTTTGCCGCTAGAAACATATACCCCCTCAAAGTTATTACCCATGCAAAAGTGATGATGTGAAGAGTTACATAGTGTTAGTACTTTTGTTAACCCTATCTAAATTAACTCTCAATTATTCATCAGATAGTTTACAGTTTGATGAGTGGTGAAAGTATTCTTCAAAGAGAAAACTTTAACTTTCAAAATAAATCCCTTAGGGTATAGCAGTGCGAAAATTGTCATTCAAAAGGGTTGAAACATCGAAGGATAACAGTAGCCACAGTGGTGATCCCCCTTTCAATGTCACAAATTTGCATACTCAGACAATTTTATTCAGGATGAAAGTGTAAAATAAAATTTAAAGTAAAATGGTCAATACTTTATGTATATAACCTACGTGGTTATTGCACGACGGAGTAATCCCCTACCACGGTATGGAATATTACTAATATTTACATTACAAAAAACACTTTCAAGGCAATTTGGATAGTAACTGTTCCTGTTTCTGGCCAGCAGCGTTTCAAATTAACATTGCTATTATAAACATTATGAACAGTTGTCGATTGAGGACTCATTATTACAGAGCAAAGCACGGGAGTTAAGCTCCCGTATTGAGAGTGCGCAGTGTTGATTTGACTGATGATTTTTCTTCAAATCTTCATTAAAAGTACAAATTGAGGCAATTTGGATGTAGGGTGACAGGGAATACTGCTTGGCCCCATACCCGCGAACAGTACAGCGGGAGGTTTATTTTTTACCTCAAAACTCTATTGGGAAGAAAAGTCTACGTGAAGGCTACTTGCTCGATCCGTCGCTGCACTGTATGCCGTTCTGAAAACGTAAGTCGAATGATGCCACATAGAGGAGATCAGTCTTATATGATGAAGTAACCACACAGTGACCTAGCAGATCTTTCCTGTATAAGTTAAGGAGGGAGATATTACAAACTCCAACCACTGTGAATCATTGAAATTCCTGGCATCGTTGAGTTTACTTGCACTTTTTAAAGTAAACGTTGCTTTGTACAAACTCGGAAAGGTTTCCGAAGTAGTTACCATTTGTGCCTTAATGAGAGTTGGCAGAGGCCGCCGGGTGTGTGACACACCATTGATAGTTTTGATGCAAGGAATATTAGAGTCTAATTTAGCGGTTAAGACTCGACTGCAAAATGAGTGATATTTTTATGCTCAGTTTTCCAAAATTAGTAACAGGAGTGCTGTTATGAAAAGAATGCCTATCTTTCAGCAGCTCAGAGTTAACGAAATGGAGAATTCCCATTTCTTCCCAATGGTTCGCTTTGACATAGGCTTCAGCTCCTTTTTTATCTATGCTTTATAGCTGAATCGTTTTATACATACCAGAGTTAAGAATGTCTGGTGTTTATTACCCAAAATAGTACACATAATATTTTTATGTGGATTGTATAAAGTAATAAGTTAACAGGTATCATTTACGTCACCACAGGGGACAAAGTGAAGAGAAAATTATTTTTCAACTATTCTATGAGGCTATGTTACCTTTAGTTAGTTGTTGCTAGTTGCACAGACAGCAAAAGGCATAGTTATAATTCCCACCTTTGCACTGGTTGGACAAACTACTCCCCTTTTCCACAGGGAGGAAAACCACAATAAACCTCATCTGATAAATATTAAAGCGGTTGCGTCGTCAATAATTTGTTGCCTACTCTCCCAGTAAAAAACGTGGTAGGGCGGACTTTTACCACCCTCCATTTAAGGACGGAATCACCTTTTTTGTTCCCTCTGTAAAAATATCGAAATTTGGCAGTAATTGTTCTTAACATTTGCAGGAAATGTTGCATCAAATTGCATCTTAGTGCCCTCCTCAAGGACCGGATGTTCAGAACAACGTTCAGCCCCCTCCCCCACGGTCGAAAACAACTTCCCACGCCCATATTAGACTGTCAGCTTTAACTCACAAGGAATGAATTCCATTGAACATGCTTCTTCATTACAATGTTTCCACACAGATCCAAGATACAGTAGAGACAAGTGGGGAAGTTTGCAAGTGGGTACAATAAGGGGAAGGATAAGATTATCATAAGTGGAAAACAAGGAACAATCCGGGGTGAGAGTGCCAAACGCTCCTGCAATATGTGGAATTCAAGGGTTCGTCTCAGGATCCTGGTTAATCCCAAAGGCAATATGTCAGTAGAGAACAACGCCGAAGGAAGCGCTGTGATGGTTTCAAAATTATCTTTGAATGATGCTTAATGTGCACTAAATAGGCTCCCAATATGTCATCTCACTATACGTTGCATCGGATCTGTTCCCGGTGCAAACAATACAGCCCCACATATATTAAAGACTTCCCAGACTAAAATGGGGACATGAGCGTCGTCTCTGTATAAACAGTTGAGTCCTTGTCGTTTACTCGAATCCAAGACTTGCATCCAAGACTCACTCTATAAATTTGCTGGATGTAATGTGCCGCACACTTAGTTACATGGTGATGTTATACTCAGTCCGGGGATTCTCCATTTTGTGAGAAAACCAAACTTCTTCCAAATGGGGGAAACTTATGCCGGCAACACAATATATATGTAGGCTTCTTAACCTTTTATGGATGAGGTTTATCAAGAACGAAGGCCCCTCAAGAACTTGCGTTTTGAAGAAAAAATGCAAGTGATCCAGTCGTTAAAACCTAGCATTTAGGTAACCATAACAGCATGGCTACAGAGTGTGAATTTACTTACATTAGCAAGGGGATTCCAAACACTATTCTCCACTGACAACGCACACACTGGAATTTAGGTAAAACGGAGCCAAAGACCAATTTTCTCCCAGTCAGTGAATCTAGATTATCCCAAAAGGGAAACTCTCCCGAACTGTTTAAAGACAACACCCTCACCTGCTTGTGGACATCCATATTGTATCTTTACAGCTGCTATTTGTCAGTAACGAACAATTGTCTCCTATTTTTAACATCAAATCAATGTTACGTAAAATCAAACAATGGTACGACTAGTGTGAGAGAGTGCTATCATCCAGACCTGACAGATAATTTCCAATGAACAGAAATACAAATATTATCAACACGGGACAATTGCAACATTATATAGACAAATAAACACTTTTAACGAAGGTTGTCAGTCCACGACTAGTTTCAGTTCTGTCTTAGTTTGTATCTATAAACATCCTACAGGAAAATTTGATTCCCATTGAAATAAAGCTTGTTTCGTTGTCCTAATCTTCACTCTGTATCTTTTCAGTGTTTTCGTTTCTTTCTGTAATCCTCTTCTGATTTGTTCTCAAAATTGGAACCAATGATTCCTTCCAACTACCAATCCACGTATGCTACAAAATAATCGGTCATTCTAGCCAACTTGATTAGTTGCTCCCAAAGACCTTTCTGTAATTGTCACGGGAACATTGGTCTTCTTCTTTGTCACCAAGTTGCCCTTCATTGTCATATATGTACCATATACATCAGACAATGCTACCAATTAACCGAGCTACCTTCCATAATAAATCCTTCATTTTTACAAGTACACCCGACATTGCTACCAACCATCTAAGTTGCCTTTCATAACCAATTCGCAAGTGCCCCAAAAATATAGGGCATTGGTACCTCCTTACCAAATTGCTTTTATTACCAGTCTATCAATGCTAAAATATACCAATATTTTTACCAACTAAGTTTCCTTTAACAACCAATCCATAAATGTTGAAAACCGGACAACGGGCTTTACTACCACCTAAGCCAGTTGCCTTCCATAAAAAATATCTTTTAATGTTACAAAGATATTGGTCATTGCTACTAAGCACTTAAGATGCCTCCCATGACATACGGTATCGGTAAAAGCAAAATTATCGGGCACAACCTTAGTGAGTTGTCTTCCATGACCAATACGTAAGTGGTACATAAACTTAAGAGATTACTTCCAACCAATCAAGTTGCTTTTTATAACCAATTCCTACTTGTTAAAATACTTGCTACAAGGACATGCAGCATGCAAGTTGCCTTCCATAACCAATATAAATATCACAAATACATCAGACATTGTTATGCAATCAATCAGGTTGCCTTCCATAGCTAATCTATTCATGTAAAAGGGACATCGGGCATTGCCACCAACCAACCTACCAACCAACCAATTACCAAGATGTTTTCCAAAAGCAATCCACAAATGCCTAAAATATGGGGTGTTGCTACCAGTAACCTAACTGCTTTCTATTTCCAATCCATAAGTATTACAAAGACACCGGGCAAACCAAACAACCAACTAACCAATCAACCAATAACCAATGAACCAAAGTTTCCCATAACCAATCCACAAATGTCACAAACTATAGGATATTGCTACCACTTACAATCACCAATCCATATACGTAACAACGACATACCAACAACCAACCAACTAACCAATCCACAAATGCACAAAATATAGGGTATTGCTACCACCTACATTTCTGCTTTCTATTACTAATCCATAAACGTTACAAATACATTAAACACCGCTATCAACTAACCAAGTAACCTTCTCTTACCAATTCATCAATGTTACAAGACGGACATCGCATTGCTACCCCCCATATATCTGCAGTAAAGTTTGTGACAAAATTATTTCAGTTCAGGAAGAGGACCTGCTGCGTCCTAGATGCATCAATTTCCCAACAACTAGTTCAGAAACCATGTATATAACACACTTGCTCGTGGAATCGAATCGTTATGTGCTAAGCTGAGTGAACTCTTCGGAAAGCCTGGTATTAAAAACACGACTTTATTTTTGTTTGCACCCTGATGTTTTCTAGGTCCTTCAACCGAATAACCCCCTTACGCCCTTTTTATGTTTGTAAACAGATTTAAATAAAATTACGTTGAATTAAAGGAACATTTGATTTTTTAAATTCTTTATTTGGCAGGATGCCTGTACATGACCTAAACCGATCTCTGCATGATTTCGTTTAACAGTTTAAACTACATGGATCCGAAATCAATACTCAAAGATCTCTATAATTTTAGAAATAAATGTCTTGTAGTCTACATCATATTGCTAACGTAGTAAATATTCGAAGTCATGCATATAGATATTTCTTTATTCCAGTCAACATTTCTTGAACTTACATCATCGGTATAATGAAGCGTTCAGTTGGGAAAAATAGTCAAACTCTTAATTTGCATAATTGCTTTCGTGTTAAAAATTCATGATTTTGTTTTTGCATAACATTTGATCAAAGTTTAATTCTGACTGACTGACTTTTCACCCTTCACAATTTAGTCGATAAAACATTTATAAACCAAGTCATCTATATAACGTTTGAAGAAGAGAATACTATAATACGGTACTTAACGTCACACAACATCCTTTTTGCAAGGGACGAAAACGTTGGTTTTGCATCGCAATTTTGAAATTCTGCAAACCACAGTTGAAATTGGCAAAGCTGGAAAATCTGGAGGCGGTCAGAAGCAAAGTTGACTTCCATGGGCCTCGAACTTGGGGGACCTGGACCTCCCGCTTGCTATAGTGCGGACGCTCGAACCACTGAGCGAAACATATATATATATATATATATTTTTATACACAACTTTTTTCGCCCTATATATACATATATATATGATATATATATATATATATCATGATAAGTAGGTTACAGTTGAGGGCACGTGGTTGTGTGTCGAGAGATTCCGAAGGACTGCAATGATATGAACTATTTTTTCTTTATCTCGCATCTCATACAATTAGATTGGGTCTGCTTTTATCAAGGATGTCTATTAGTCATGACGTCATCCTGAATAAGTGCAAGAGAAGAGCAGATCTCCATCGGGGCTTCTACCTCCATTTCCTCACAGCCCTACTAGTTCTGGAAGGCTGGAAACTCACGCCTTAAGACAGTAGGGTAATTCATACCTTGGGCTATATTGTATATATATATATATATATCCTCATTAACTCGATTTCGGCTTCACTGCACCCATACGCGTTCGTTATCGTCCTAACGATAATCAAGATATCAATTCATAGTCAAGATATAATTCATCCTTAACATTTATCAGGGAAATTGTTTAGTCCTGACTGAATGCAACTACTATTTTATCATCTATGCAAAGTACTTTCAAAACAATATGCCTTCCAACGAACTTAAGATAAGACTAAACGAATCAGCCGTCAGCTGTGGTGAAGAGGCAGAAATAAATAAATAAATAAATAAATA